>JAIPRN010001651.1:0-41631 GCA_025469175.1 Geopemphigus sp. TES_GeoC_2020
TATATATATATAATATATATAATATAATATATTATTTTATATTAATTGGCCGTAAAAATAAACAGTGCGTTTTTTATATTATCGATAGATACAGGAGTGATTGTCAATCGAAAATAATAAAATAATAATTGTATATGGATTACTCGTTTTGTCTATTAGGCGATTTATTCGGTGAATATAATAATATAAGAGAGTACATAAGAACGACGCGATTGATGTTCGAATATTTTCTTATCCAAAGATGAGTAAGAAAAAATGTACGCACTTCATATATCGTCACGTTGTGTATAAACTATGTTGATCTTTATATTCGGTAATATGTTATAAACATTAGTAATATATCATATATAAGTATAAAGAAAATCTCAGCTACGAGAGAAGATTACGTTTATTATTCATTAGAAAATACATATTTTTAGAATAAATCACTTACGTATAGCAGAAAAGAAGATTAACTATGATTTATCACAATTCGATGAAAGCCTTCAATAAACAAGAAAATTATTATTAAAATAGTAAATAATATTCCTAATTTCAATATAGTTCCGCAATACGTTTTTACTGTATAAAATGTGTATAAGACAATGTTTATTGTAAATACATACGAAATAATAGTATTTTTAAATTACTTATCTGTTAAGAATCGGAATCGTTAATAAATTAACCGTCATATTATTTCTTCAAAAGAAACGGTTATTATTAAT
This sequence comes from Geopemphigus sp. TES_GeoC_2020, assembly GCA_025469175.1. NCBI lineage: Eukaryota > Metazoa > Arthropoda > Insecta > Hemiptera > Aphididae > Geopemphigus > Geopemphigus sp. TES_GeoC_2020. The sequence goes on from JAIPRN010001651.1 coordinate 705, forward strand.
AAATATAATACGACGTTGACATCTCGTATTTTACTTTTGTTTCGAATAATAGTAATAACAAGAAAACAATAATAAATCTGATTTAATATAAAATTATTTCACTAACGCCACGTGTATAAGAAAGGATTTACGATCTATAAATAAAGAAATACATTATTTGTATAGAGGATACGGTTATTTTTACAACGCAGAGGATTCGGATTTTTGATATCGTCTTTAAATTTAACGTAACTCAATTATAACGCTTTTTACGAAAACGTGTTACTAAAAAAAATATATTCTTGTCTTTCCATGCCTTTGATTTACATTTTAAATGGCCATAAATAATAAATTGTCGGTTCGGTATTCGATACTGTACATCAAATAATTCATAAAATTATTATTATTATTCCACGTCGAATTACGAAACGAAAATTATCAGTTACCTTTAAACGAACAAAAATATATAAATACGAAAATAGTAAAAAAATATTTTACGTTTTTATAAAGACGTAGCATCCATCGATATTGCTTTAAATTAAATTTATTAAAACATATACACGCGCGATAATTTTGCTGATAAAATGAATGTTTTAAGTAACATATATCACCAAGTGTACCTGCGAACATACAAAAGCGTGAAAGATGATTGCAAAAATTAGAAAAATTATGTACCGTAGTATAAAGTCATAATCAACGTCGTGGTAAAAACTGAATTATTACGCGATTTTGAATTTTAATAACTCGAAAATAAATAGAATAAGATTAAGAGACGGTAAAGATACACAAAAATGTGGTAGGGAATAGTTCGACTGTTTTATTTCTTATTCAACGAGTTAGTGTAATTAACATTCGTGGTCGTGAGTTAGATAATTATTTAGAAGTTATTTAATAATATAAAAATGTAAAAGTGAAATAAATGAAAAAACGACGATTGATCAAATAAAATGAATAATCAAAATTACAGATCGTATTTGAATTCTTTAGTTTGAAGGAGTAACAAGTCGTGCAAAGAATTGAGTAAGAAAAATATCGGGTCTGTGGTGACTTTGCTTCTTTGAATTCACCGATAATGTTAAATGAGCCAAAACATGGAAATATTCGTACCAGGAACTGCACTCGTTCCTCGGAATACCAATTTCTCGGTATGTTGTGGCTCATGGAAATGGAATATGCGTACACTCACATTGACTAGAAGACGAAATCGACTCAGGGGCCTATGGTGTAATTTTTGTATTACGTAACATCTGCAGGGTCGAAACATGATGGTGGAACTGTGAATCAAGGCCATCTCGCTATAGAAGTCAACGCTCTTGCCTTCGCGTTATCGGTGACGTTGCCTTTATAATTGCCTACTTCGTCCCTTTTGGTGTTTTAGTGTTATAAAATTGTTCCTTTTAAGTCGAGTACGGGATTTTGTGACAAAGTTTCGTCTTTCCACCTAATGTTCTTTTTATTTTGTTACCTGACCCTATCACAGTTGATAGTCATCTTTCGTCGTGTGTGTTTACGCCTTTTTTCCAAGTTAATTGCCGCGTGTGTAATTTATCGATATTTATACAATTCCTTTTAATGTGGTCGGTATTCTGAGAGGACCAAGCGTCAGTTATTTTTATTTAAAGAAAATTATTTATTTGTGCGTATTATTTTTACAGCGAAGAAATTAATATCTACAATAATTATGATGGCTGTTATTACAATTACGATATTGCACGCATATTATTACAGAATTTTGAGTAAAGTAATATGTTTTTTTTTTTTTTAATAGAAATTAGTAGCCAAGTAAATACGTTTGAAATAGATCTTTAAATTCGTAAACAATTTGAGGCCAACGGTTTTTGTTTAATTTATTTATTGAAACTTTGTTAAACAATTAATCTAGACAATTATGCAAGGTATACAAAAAAAAGATAAAAAGAAATAAAAAAAACCTTCAAATTAAAAGAAAACGTATTAAAACCACTAAAATATTTACGTAACCACATTTTTAAATTTTTAAATAAAAAACTCAGAACTATGGAAAAATAATAAAGTTGCAAAGATGACTTGTACGTGATTGAGATGAAAGAATATGATAAGTATTAAATGGGATATTGAGAGAATTCAGAAGAAAAAGAAAGTTAGAGCACTCTAAGGATAAAGCGGGACAATTGAAAAAGATGTGATTAACGTCGCAAGTAGTGGGAGTGTTTTAAAGTGTACAAAGAGGTAAGTCGTTAAAGGACATTTTAAAAGAATGAGAAGGAAGTAAGGTGTGACCAAAACGTAGACGGGAGAAAGAGCAGATAGTTTTGCGGGAAAGATCTAGATGAAAAAAACAAGGTTGAGAAGAGATAGAGGGGTTTATGCGGCAAAATGTGGCGGTAAATTAAAAATAGATTTAAGCCATAAATCGTTAGTAAAAATTTTAATTTTGGGACAGAAGTCTGACCACGGTAGTAAATGTATCGATGGGAGCCGTAATGCAGCTCTGGATTTAGTCAAGGGATCGACAATTTCATTGCCGGATATGTCTGTGTGACTTGGAACCCAAAGAAATTAAATGGCGAAGCCAGAGTCTCCGAATGAATGAAGATGTCTGATTTGGAGAATAAGGGGGTTTAGTAGGGATATAAAAACATTAGAAGTCAGGGAATGAAGGCAGGAAAGTGAATAGGTGGCAATAAGAAAATTATTCGGTGGCAAAGTGGAAAGAAATTGAAGAGATTCGATAATGGCAAAGCATTCAGCAATATAAAATGATAAGGTTGGTGAAGATTATTGGAGAAGGATATATGAAGATCAGGAATGAAAAAAAAAATAACCAGCTGTAAATGGAGAGACTGAAACGTCGGTATCAATTAGGATGAAGAGTGGACATGTTTTATGAATATATTCGAGAAAAAAATTATTGACAAAGTTGGGAGGGGAAGTTTTAAGAAAATCAATTAAGTGCCCGAGGAAGTATTAATTATAAGAATGTATAACTGAAATAAGTAATCGGGAAGATAAATTAGCTTCATATAAAGGAAGTTTATTCGAATTAATGATATAATTTCGAAAAGTCATAAGAGAATACGCGACTAAATCAAGAACGGGAATAGATTTATTATCATAACGCCAGGAGAAAAAATATCTATGAAGGTATTGTAAATATAAGGATTGAGTTTAGAAATATTTTTAACACTGACGGTTAAATTTCATTTTTCTCGTTTCACACGTTTGATCACATTTTTGGGAAACAACTCTTTAGGCATTTCTCGATACATTCAAGCCTGTATCTTATCATCGAAACATCAATTTATTTTGACGCGACGAACCTGGTAAAGGCTTTAAAATATGTTTTATCACGATTTCTCTTATCGTCGTTATAGTTACTAACATTAACCGTGCGTGGTTGTTGGATCGCCGTTTCGGTTATTGTTCACTGTTAAAGGGATGATAATGCGAGCGTTGGGTAGATCGCCGATAAAATAGCGGCGCTCTCTATTTTCGAGCCTGTAGAACACAAACCGTATTCCGTATTTACAACCCTAAAACGATCGTCGCGTACGCGTATCGTTTAAAAGTTAGCTCCGATCGTTTCCGTCGATATCAATCGTTGTTCGTTGGCAAATGTTTTTGTACGACGTTCGTTTAGCAAGAATTCAATAAAATTATTCCTTTATCGTCGCCGCGTGGGACGCAGGCATCCGTATGCGAGTGTAGACCAATTTTCCACTAATATGGATAACCATGTAATTTATGTACCGACAGTAATATTTTGACGTAGTGGCGTTAAATGTATTTAACATATTTTGGGCGCATTTTATTATAATACGCCGTTCGTAATAAATATTCGAGAACACTAACGTGGTCAAACGCCATTACGTTTTATCGTGGCGTAATAAATTGTTTCACTCGCTATTATGTAAATAATAAGCGCGTGTCTATCTCGACTACTGACGAACGTAGAATATCGACAAACGTAAATATTTTCGAATCATACGAAAACAAGAGTGTTTATGAAATATTAAAAGCTGTTCCGATTTCGGTACTCTGGAATCTTAAAAACGTTTATCGGTTTAAAGTTTATTTTGGTTTTTTTTTAGTCTAAGATATCGGGAATACGGAATCCAAACGACGCATATATCGGTTATTATCAACGCTTTATACGTTTAATTGAATATACTAATATTTGCGTCGTAACGATTGAATAGAGTATATTAAAAACGAATATTTTTTTTTACACACAAAAATCAGTCGAATTCGCGTGATAAAATAATAAAAGAACAAGTTTATAATGAAATAACGATTGTGTAACGCGACTTCGTAAATGAATTGTTCAACGCTCCTTGGTCGTAATCGTCGCAATGGCGTTTAATTTACGGACAATTTGAACAACATTTTCTCGCCATTCAAAAGTTGATTTGTAATTGGGATAAAAATTCCGCCTTTCTTTCAAAAATAAAAAAAAAAATTTCGTAAGGCCTCGGAAGGAGGTTTTCCGGTACAAACAACGGGAACGAATATTTTCATACCCGTCTATCAAAGAGAATTTACCGTATTACGTTTTGTTACGTTTATATTTAATTGTGTCGCGGTGGAACAAACGTAATTAAAACGTTATCGGACAATCAAAATGTTTGCTGGAGCGTCCAAGCGATAACGTATGTGTTCGGCCTAATTTGTTTTGGAAATAGAAACCGTTTTTATTTGAAACATTCACAAGTCTAATTGACGTTCGAACCGTTAAACATTAGGACCAAACAATATCGGCGGCGTTATTATCTGTAATTTCGTAATCCGAACGCGCAGAACGTAAAAAAGAGGTAAGGAATGGCGATTGGAAACGAATAAGCCAATACACGGTCGGTAGCGTTCGTTTCAAAAGTATCGTTCGTGTTTCAATGTCAGTGTCGGTGGGAACGGTGGCCACGTACTAATGCGAGTTGAAGTATATGCTTTATTGGATGTTAATAATGATCGCTCTGTAATTGGCCAATTACGTGCAATTTTTGGCTTGTAAGTGTAAATTGAATATCAAACGCGAAACGATAACGGTATTATACATATCCGGAACTGAGGTAAATGAACAATTGTATCAGCCGTACGGCATTAGCCGCGAGATGTTATTATAAGAACGTATTTATAAGGGAGGGAGGCAATTTATAACGTTTGCCGTACGTTATGGCGTATTGGACGTGAATAGGAAGATGTACCGAAAAATAAACGAAACGAAAACTTCGGGAATTTCCAACGACGGAGGAAGTATAATTAATACGTGGTCGGCCTTAAAAGCTACAACGGTATTATACAGACAAACGCGCGTCTCGCATAAGGATATTACGACGCGTAAATTCCGATTTGTTCGTCGCGATTTCGAACTTTTATCCACTTCGACCATTATTTCGATTGCGTGATGTTCATCGTTGCGATTTATCATCTTATTTTAAGGTGATACGTCACTTCATGTACTAATAATAATAGAAATTATTTCTTATTGTCCGATACCGATTCGGAATAGGTTTAGATTCGGTCCCGTTATAATATTTCGTAATTATTTTTAACGCTACGTAATCCAATTTGACGCTCGATAGAGATGGCGTTGAATACGCTAAATTCGGAATGTTACACAAACGAACGAATTCATCGCCGCCAAATAATTGTACAGCATTCTGTACGTTATATATTTCGGGCGAAGGGAGGCGACAAATTATTTTACCAATTCGTTACTCGAATAATTGCGTGGAAGACGGCAAATTCGGATTATCGCGTAAACGAATAAGTTCGTCATCATTATCGATTAATTTTATACGGCGCTTTGTTCAATTTAAATTTCGTGCGAAAATAGAAACGACAAATTATTTTATTAATTTGTTCTCGCGCCATTTATCACATCTCCTGAAAGATATCGAGAAAATTTGAAAGTTCAATCGGACAGTTTGGCGATTTAAAATTCGGCTATATTGTATATGAATATAATTTCCAATACCATCGTGCACCAAATTTTCCACGAAACGATTAACACGAACGATTATTTTATTGTAATTAAAATAGTACAGTGACGTCTACGATAGAAAGTAGAATATTCACAACTACGTTTTGTGCAAGTTCATTTTGACGAATTGAGTTATTTTTATTGATGATTTTGTGGCGTAGATCGATGCAATTTACAAATGAAGACCCGCAAAATGGTTTTTATGTACTTCGAGAATACCAGTACACATAATAAACTTTAGAATTTTTCGAATAATTGTTTATAAACAAAATAATAAATAAATAATCCGAAGATTAGGTCAAGTGTTCGTTATCACGTTTATCATATATATTTTGTGCTCGCGAATTGAAGGTACTATATATCATTGGGTTTAAGCTATAGATTTTGTACTTATCTCTGTCTATTGGTTTTGTTTGGAACTTATGTTTTTTTTTTTATGTGACTACCCCTATAGTTTAAACAATACTGTTTATAGATAAACGTTAGTTTTCTTAGGAACGATAGCGCCTTTTTTAACAATATAATAAACTTAAGAGTTTATTGCGCAACTCGTCTCACATTTTCCGTATCACACGAATAAAGATATTTCGATATTAATATTTATTGGGTAATGCAAAAATGTATAAATAATTTCTAACTATATCGATACTATAAACGCGTTTTATTCGATTCTTATATATATAATTTAATAAGATCGACGAATAAATAAATATATTATAACAAATGAATTTCAGAAACGTATTAGTTAGTCACAAACCGTCGTTGACAAACCAAGTTTTTAAATATTTACACGTAAAGTTTTAATTCCCGTTTATTCCTCAGTATGTTAATGTAACGACACGATTTCGTGATTGTGCTATGGTCCTCCGTATTTAGATATACGTTATTTTTAGTCGCGGTTAATACAAAAATATAAATGAAATTGAATCGTAAGTCACGGATATTTCTTTACTGTGTCGCGATTTATCTGGAAAATTTATTTAAATGTAATACGTTAGTCTACTGTTTTTATTTAACGAAAATTAAAATAGATTAAAACGATTTACGGTTGAAGAATTATATTATTGGTTATCTTGGATAAAAATCATTACCGTCCGGATTTGTTACAAACATAAATGTCGCCGATTATTTTTATTTGAAATTCGGAAATAATATTGTTCGATTTATTACCTCTTATTTCAGACGAACGAGAATCATCACTGACGTTGGAGCAATATGCGTTATTATTCTTTCGTATCATTCGACGATGAGAAGCAAATCTTATACGTCTAAGTTGAAATAGTTTTGGAAATAAAGACTATTTCGGCGGATATTTTTTACCATTAATAATATCCACTAATCATGTTCATCTTTTTATGAACGCATATCTTTAACCCCTATTTAGAAATCAATGCCGATTTAAAATTATTTTATCGTTGAAATACCGTCGTTAATTTCGACGGGACGTTGTTTTCAAACTAAATATACGTCGTTTTATGAGCGCAATTAAATAACTAACCCTCCTAACCCTAAACAAACCGTACCGTTACATTCTACGTAACACTATCATTATAGACAATCGATTGATTGGTGTAGCCATGTAAAAATAATTATTGTACGGCGATCCCTATTATTGCGTAAGGCTCATAAGTCCGAGTGAAATGTATACAATTGGAGTCGATTCGTAAGGACGTATAATACATAGAGGTAATAGATTAGAATCGAACGGTACGGTACGGTATTGCTTTGCTTATTAATTTTATGTAAAAATTTCTCTAACGCGCGCGAAAATTAAACGGGTATTTGTTGTGGTTGGCGCGAATGCTAATAATTTCTAATTGTTTTCAATCTTTCTTCTGACATAATTTTTTGTTCGTGGAAAGTTCGTTCCTTTAAATAAACATTTTATCGAATAAACAGGAGCGTGTTACTCACTCTTAGCACAATTTCGATATTTATTAATTTCACGGTGAATATCGTGTGCCGTGTTTGAACTGAAACGTGTTATTTAAAACGAAATACCCTTTTACACCTTAAGTATAAATTGTTTAATTATTATGCACACATATTACGTGTAAACCTAGTACGTGTAAACCGTTTCGAAATTTAAAAATACAAATTTCATTAAACGCGTTCCGGTTGATTTAGAACGAAACATTAAAAAGTATACGATGAAAAATACATGGGCTTTTGTGTTTCGTTTAACAATATGACGTTATATCGACATAATTATATTGACGAGAATCGAAGTGAGTTGTTTTATTAGTACGTATAATTTTAATGTTATTTCATTATTATAATCGTCTATTTTCAATGGAAACAATACGTAGTGCGATTAAGAGTATTTTAAATATACAATCGACGCGCGTTAAAAGAAAAGAAGACAATCTAGCAATCGGAATCGTATTTTACGTGAATAATAATCCGACATCATACAAACCTTATCGAATAATTCCGAAAAAAAGTTATTTTTATGTATCTATAAATATTTTACTACTGTGGACTTACTGTTGAATCGGTTGTAACGGTATTTCGTTTATTCGTTTATTATCGACGAATTCGCGTCTTTATGGAACACAGCGTTATTTATTTCAAAAACAAAAAAACGTACGTAATTAACTTCAATTTGCCTAAAAGCTAGCAACTAATCAATGTTTGACGGCTGAGCGGGACCACACAAATTCGTGATGTAAATCTACGGACAACATTGGCGGTTAGCGAAGTTCGAATAGTTGCGAATTAGTTTTGACAAATTATCGTAATATCGTCGCTAATAAGGTGCGTTTAAGGTGGCCGAATATGGACAAATTGGAAATACGGAACGTTTGGAACATTGGCATAATGCACGGACGAAACTTTTTTTTTGCAATCGGTATCGGACGATCATAGGATCGTGTGCGGTGGTAACTAAGGCGTACATATTGTATAAGCGGATGTCGGAAACAGCACGGTATGGTCAATATTTCTCCAACCATCCGAATATTGTGTCCGGAAGTTCGTAAAACCACCGCATGTTCGACGTTTTGCCGTAAGGACTACGTTATTTACACAAATATTCGGGCCAACTTTTACCAAAAGCCTGTCCATACTTCAACCTTTGACGTATTTGGTTTCGCTTTGGAGGGGGGGTCGATATACACACTGTCGAATTTCACGTTCAAATTTCATGCGTGCTTAATACGGGAAAAATAAAATGTTGTTTATTTCAAAATATAGAACGTATATCGTTTTTTTTTTTAACGTTCGTTATAAACATAATATAAAGTGTATTCATTTAATAACGTTAATTTTTATAATAATTTTTTATTTTCCAATCACCAACGGGCATTTCTATAGTTATGACGCGTTTTGTTGAATTACTTCCAAAATTCTTATCGATTTATGTAAACCTAGAAAATACGTTATAGATAATTATTAAAAGATCTGTGTGACAATGAAACGTAAAATTATGTACATACGTATATACGTTTAATATATCGACGTTTTTTAGTTTCACAAGTCCAACAAGACGCGCATTTTACAATTTAAATTTCTGAAATGTTCAACATACAAAAAACGATTGACCTTTATAAAGACTTCCAAACGAATGCTTCCTAAAATCTAATAATGAAAGTTCACGCTTCGGTTTCTTTAATTCGAACACTCGACAAGCTTTCTGTTTAGTGTATCCTTGGGTTTAACGTAAAGTGTATTTTTAGAAACTTTTAAAAGTAGAATTGCGTTGAATTTTTATGCGTCATAATGTTTAGTGTGGATCAATTGTATACTTATAGCTTACATAAAAATAACTTAACAATTAATTTTTGATTTTGAGCGGCAAATCGAAGAATATGTATTGGTATTTTACATTTAGGTGTTTTCACAATTTTCGGCAGGGAAATTCGCCACACAGTTTCATGTAGCTCCATTGTTATATACTAATGATTTGAAGAAAGTAATTTTTCAACGTGTTTAAAATAGGAATAATTACAATGGGAAACCTATCAAAATATTTTATAATATTTATTATACACTAAATTTAAACAGTGGCGGTTTAAATTTTAAAATACTTATTTTAGAGACGTAACAAATTATAAATGTATAATTAATCGATAAACTAATTGTACGTATAAGTATTATAGGCGTGCGCGAAACTAAATTTCAGGCGGTGACTAGAATAATTTTGGCACCTTTAGTTTTTCTATGATACTAGTAACTGATATTACTAAACGGGACTTTTAATATTTTATTTTAATTTCAAAAATATTATATTTAATCTAAGCCGCATAAACAATGAACTTAATATACGCGTATCAGTTAATTCCTTCCTACGATTATGTATTTAAAAGAAAACGTTTTTAATTGAGAGGAAATGAACCAACATTTTATTTTATATAGGCTTATTTGATTAGAAGGTATGCTTGTTTTTTGGCTCCTAACTCATAACGGTATGTGGTACTTAATTACATCCGGAATACCACGTACCTAAATCTATAATAAGTATCACGTAAAAGTTATATGTGTGTATATATATATATACAGTGTAAGTGGAAATAGAAATTCTGAAATATCTTAAACGTATTTCTATGTATCCAAGTAATTAGCACATTAAACTTGTCATTAAATATTTATGTGCGCTTGTGTTATTTCAATATTACTAGGGTGATTCTATTCTACAAACGGTGACAATTCGTATTACCGTGAATTTGTAAAGTATTAAATAAAATTACGTTTTAGATTTCTCATTTTAAAAATTATAATAGTTTTGACCATTTTGATAATAGGTTGATTAAATCATGTCTCATATACTGTTATATATATATATTTAAATATCTAAACAATGGATTGACTCAAACGCTATGAAAAATGAACTAAAAATCGTGGTATTTTTCTTCGGGTCCTTGTTTACTATACTGTCAATTTTTGGAACTTGCCATTTTATTAAAAATGTTAATACGATTTGTTCCCTCAATTTTATCAGATAGTTGAACAGAATCATTGGACCTTGTATTATTATAATGACGTACCATGTTGGAATTAATCCGCGCGAACGTTTTACTATATTCCTGAAATTATCCGAAGTTTTTAGACGCGCATCCCGTCCCAGTAAAACATAAAATAGACACTTTAGAAGCTTTAACTCATCAAACCCTCGAAAATAACGAATTTAATTATTTACGTAACTATTACTTTTATTTTACACGTTATATATATATATATATATATACACAAATATAAAAGTCGAAATTTGATTTGGTTTTACGACACAGGCCCCAAGAGTTTATTCAAGAAAAAAATTATCAGGGCCATTTCGTTAGACGGTAAAATATTTTTAATTTCGTCCTATCGTTACGGTTCTTTTTGCTACAATGACTTAACGTAGTCGGTGTTTCAAACGACCGAATAAAATAGTCAAATCGCGATTCATGATTTTTTTAAAAATAAATAGAATTCGACCGTTTTTTACGGTCAAAACCGTATTATTATTATGTCATCCCGATTCGGCGCTTTTATTTTCGATTCAAGTTAAACATTTCGTAATTAATCGTTATTGTTCGATTATTCGGCAACAACAATTCGCGTTGCTCACATAATAAAACGTTTGACACGCATACGGTAATAACGATAACTCGTCGAATATAATACCGTATAAATTGAAACGCGACAATAAATATTCGGACACTTCAGAATTCACGTAAACGCGATTTTCTTCGTTTCCTCCGTAACATCGTTTCTTACCATATCCGTACAGATGTTGGTCGTTTAAAATGCCAGACCCGTTGCCGTCCTAGTACGAACGTATGCGTTTTTATCGTATCATAATTTTATACCGGCGCGTCGTGTGGGCATTACGTACACCCGTAACTTGCCCTTTTTATATTCGAACGTTATATTTTGAATATTATAATAGTTTAAACGTATTAAATTGATTTATTAACGTCGAATTTGTTGTTTAAATACGTCGGCTTTATTTATACGCGTGTCTTATGTTTCAGTAATATCCGTTCGTATTGTACGATAAAGTACGTACTTAATACGAACAATATTTATTAAGAAATAAAAGACACCTACACCGGTGTTCGGCCCAATTTAAATAATATATAGGTACATAAATAATACCGAGCGACGTCGCGTAAATTTATAGATGTAACGTTCGTTATAGATTATCGAATAATCCAATCGCGTTTTTATAGTAATGATGAACATACATTTCGCATTGATATGATGACGTGTTTATTGATCAACGTGTAATTATATCGTCCGCTAAGAATACACCGCAGGTTCGCGTAATTGTTTATCGTTTCTATTGCTTTAGCTTCTCCTACGTTCAAACATTATCGACAATAGTCTAACGATTTCAAGATATGTCCATTCGAGATGTTAGACATCTGTCGAATAATATGCGTTCGTGCCAGTATTATACGACGATGTTCAAGATAGTTTGTTTCAACGAATTAAAATTATTTAAAAAAAAAATAAATACATACAAAGACGAATTACGAATAAAAGATGTACCGTTATTACATCGTAGTAATCGGTAGTTTAATTTTGACCAATACATGCCGTACGTGAAAATTACCGGCAATTTACGCTTATATAAACGGATTTCCTTATATATTTTATTAATTATGTTTTACATAAGGTACAATTTATGATTTATCTACGGGTTTAAATATATTATGGGTTCTAAAACGTTTTTAATTATATATTACGCTCGAAAATTGTTTTTATAGGTATAGAATTTTCACGTATATTAAATTAAAAAAAAAACAATACAACGTGTTTCCACTGAAAACGGAAAGTTTTTAGTCAAAATATAATAGTTAATATTATGTGGACGATAAATTATAACGACGATCAATGTTCTTTAATAATAAATACTAACGTAAATATACGTTTTTTAAAGTGAATATTAATTATATTTTAGCGTAGGATACAATTTTTTTTATGGTGTTCAAAATAGTTTTATATTGCCATATTTTTGAAAAATTTGTGTTTATTTAATTATTTTGATCCTTTGAAGTAAACAACTTCACTACTAATGATGAAAAATATTAAAAAACAAACAATAATTTACGTTATCTAATTTTTAGTGAAATTCGCTACAAAATAACACGATAAATTTAATGTGATTATATCGTCAAAATTTGAAACTACGAAGACTGAATATAAATTTTATCGTTTAATAGTTAATAATTTATTCAAAATTAAAAACCATATTAGTTTAAAGTAAATAGTTTTACGCATGCACGAAATCCACGTTTTGAGCTCGAATTTTTTTTTTATTAAACTAAGCCATAAATTGAATAATTTAGTTATTGGAAATTGCGTATAAAGATTATTAATATTTGGATTTCTACACTACATTATTGTCATTGTAATAAAATCGAATATATATATATATATATTGGACCACGAAAAAGTTGAATTATGAAATTTGTAGACGATTGGTTCTACGTGTTGGGATTTGTTCGGAAATTGTTACGAGTTACGTGTCCCTGGCCGCCTTTGACAAAGTTTGCGGTTAGTGAACAACGTGTCGGGATTTGATCAGAGCACTTAAAAACCGGTCCGAATTTTATAGAACTTGATTTTAACTCAGTAACCGAAATTTAATGGCCACGTTGTTAAATTTGATTAAAACTTAAACGACTGATTTATATATTGTGACGACGATATCTTAATCTTCATATTTACATGAATTCATCTTATCACAAAATGTGTTTTTCCGTAATTCTTTTCGGATATGGGAATATGACATAAAAAAATTGTAAATTATAACAATACTCCAAACAATTTCTGTAAAACTGACAAGCAATCAATTATAATGTTATTAGTTATATTAAAATTCACAAAGAATATATTTTAGAGACTGTAACTACTACATTTTACTAATTAATCATTGTAAAATCTCAAGATTGATACTCATGATAATGAGAAATGGTTGCTATTTTTCAAAATAATTACGTCGTGTTCAAAAGATTTTTAGTGTTCTGTATTTTAATACGTTTAAAAAAAATAAAATTATTTATAATCTTCAAATACGAATAGTCGATAATTTATATTTTAACATTAATAGGTTACACTTAAATTAAAAATTATTTGTTTCGTTAATATAATTAGCTTATTGTTTTGTTATCAATTATATTATTATACTTAATGTAATTTTTTCATCAATCTTAAAAAAAAATATTATATTTACTATTTAACGACATTTTATTCTATTTTCTACGATATAAATATAATTTTTTGTTATAAGAAGATTTTTTGTTCAATGGGTGGTTAATGTAGATAATATTTCATAACGAAATATATAATCGAAAAACTTTTAAAATTATAACCGAAAAATATGTAATCAAATTTTTGATTCTTCCTTCTCCCCCCAAAGTAAAAAGAAAGAAAAACGAAGAAACTCAAACGAGTTGTCTCTTAATTTATAAAAATGTATGAACAAATTTAACATTTGGCATTCTTCCGACTTGTTTTCACATAAAACTTGTTTAGTAAAAAAGTAAATTATATTTACAATAATCTAGATAATATCTTATGCTTCAGTAGTTTCTTAATGGTTTATACTTTTTTTGTAATTTTCACTCAAAATATTTTCAAAATTGCTTAATGCTATTGTAATAATGTACCTACTAGCAGGTATAATAATTATCAAACGCTTATTACAATATCATTTTATAAATAATTAAAATATCGTTCTTTACACATTCATTACAAATATAATATTATTAATATCTAATTTAGTTAATCATTATTAATTATGTTTTACAAAACTCTTTTATAAATAATAAAATGTCAATTCGGTCACCTGACATATATATATTTCGCAATACTAATATGTTGTATAATAATAAATTAATTTGTTTTTTCAATATTGTCATATAATTCCATTTAATTAAATTAATTTGATTCCCTTTCGACTAGAAAATAAATTTAAAATTACAATTTGTGCATTTAAAAATTGTTTAAAAAAAATTAGAGTGTAAATCACGACGCATTAAATAATAATAAAATGTAAGGAATCAAAAATTAAAAATTGCTATTTATTATATTTTATTTAGTGTTCGTGGGTTGTATGTGCCATTTTACAACAAGATACCGAAAAGTATAAAGTAATAACTATTTTTAACATGATTGCTACCCGAAAATACAATTAGGATAATAATATCGATATTATTATTTATTCTGGCCGATAGTGAATATTGTAGACGCTAATCAACAGATTTATCGTTTGATAAACAAAAGGCGATACGATTTGTTATATGGAATAAATCGATAAGGTTTTAACAACAAATAACTTAAAAAATGACTGTTATGAATTCGTAAATAAACTACTCGTTCAAAAGGTGTTTTGGTATTCGAATAATACGTTTAATATTCGAAGACACAATTCAATTTATAAACATTAATAGTAAACGATAATAAAATTAGAAATAAACGAACGGACTTGGGGATATTTATGGTTTATGTATTTTATTCGATAATTTCCGTTTTCCGATCATGTTCATCGTGAAGCATTTTTATAATCTTCATAGGGTAAATGCTTTTTTTATACGCGTAACGAACTGTGCAGTCGGTAAGGGCATGTGAAATTTATATTAATGTTGAAAATTTAAGTAGAAATGGTCATCGCGTAAGAAAAACGATCAGAGAACTGCGATTCAACCAAAGCTTTTTCATAATCAATAAGTTCGTGATGTAATAAAAGTTTTAATCTATTACAAAACCGATGAAACAACTCTGAACAGCATATTATGTCTTAAGAAATACTAAAATAAACATATATTGGCGAATATTTGAAATGATCGGAATAATAATTTTTGAAATACTAGAAAATGACAGCAACTGATATCGATAAACATTGTTTTAATATCAACGCTTGTTTTATATACACCAACTTAAATATATTAAAAATATGTATACGATCGAATTTTAAATGAATGTTTGAATGTTTGGACGTTGAATGTAATAATAGTTCTTAAAATATGTATACTATAAATTGAATAAACGAAAAGTGTCACATTCAGTGTCAATTTATAAAAACAACGTTCATGGATAACGTATCAATAAGTAACGAATTTGATATCTCCTTAGAACAATACAATATTCGAATTATCGATTTGTAAATAGTTTTTTATTTCTTTGAAATTATATAATAATATTTCGGAAAAAAATTGTCGTTTTTACTATCGATCGTTATTTTTTAATACGAACTTTTGCTCTAAATATTTTTGCATTAGATCAAGGATTTAAGTATCAGACAAAATGTAAAATGCATTTTTCGAAATAATTTATCACTCTTATTCAATGTTTGTAACATATATTTTTGCAGACGCACGGTTTATTTATTTTATCAGACATAAGTAAATAGATCTTAAATTTGATACAATATATATATATATAATTTATCTCGTATATATGTTAAGTCTGGTAAAATAAAATATTTATGAATAATTTTTTATCTTACCCGATATTATCATTAATATATATTGGGAAAATATGAGAGCAATTTATTTTCTTGTTAAATATGTATGATGGATTTTTTCGACGTAGTCTCATTTATTGACGGTTACATCGAGTCATATGGCTCTTTCAATTAATAACTATACGATTTTTACAGGAGTTTTTTATTATTGTTATTGTATAAATAAGTACTTAAAACTCTCGGTTCGTAACACAATCAAAATTAAATTGCATAAAACGAATGAAATCACGATCCTATATTTTAAATAATCAATGAGAAATACTTTTTGACATTATTGTTTGTATTATACGAGTATACTACGCAATTAAATTTACGTTTACCACATGAAACTAAAATAAAACCTTAAATATACGTTAATATATTACGAGTTAAGACTCAGAAAAATCAATAAAAAAAAAAGTTGTTTCGTAATCGTAAAAATGTTTTTGTTTTTAATGGAATAATCGTATTATAGAATCACTCGTGAAGAAATCGGCATATTTCGTTTTAAAATACAATAATTTCTCGCAATCGACTCGTTTTAAACATTTTAAAAATCTAAATAATTGAACGGTATTTATGGTAACACATGTATATTTTAAAAACCACTTGGAAATAGAATAATACTCGTCGATATTAATTTACATTTTCGTTATAACATTTTGTCACTTACACGTCTTCTTTCGTGAAATAACAATATTGGTATTCTGTAGCGAATATAAGTTAGTGATTTGTGTGAAATTATGATATCTTTTGGATAGCTGTGAAATCTAAGCCATATAAACGTCGTGTGAACACTAAAATTATAAATTACTAACCATAACATTGAAGACGATTTTCTGATCGAAGCAATAAAATAACACGTCGTATTTCTAATAGACCCAATGACAAATCGTCGTTTTCAGAAAATAATATTATACGCATACAGTTAAGCGAAACATCGCGATGATATTATATTGTATTGACGTAATTTTCGCACGACTTTTGGAGCGAAGAATAATCGGGGAACATTTCTGTTATTCGGTCTGTTAAACGGAAAACGACGCGATCGTTGCGAATTTACTCACGGCGAACAATATTGTTTGATCGTGATGATCTTATTTTGAGGTAATAATTCGTAAAAATAAAACGTGAACATATTTTCCAAAAGTATTATTTTATTTACATATTTTGAAAGTTGTAAAACTCTGGAATGTGACAATTATTAAACGGTTAATTAGCATTAATTGAGTCGTCCGAACAAAGGTTTTATCTATCGAGTTATCTCGAAGTGTACTTCGATCAGATACGTTTAAATCAGTATACAATAGTTGCGTGTTAAATTTTATGAAAATTGTTTTCAATTAACAATTTTCCCCCCTATTTCAAAAGTTTAATAAAATATGCATTAGTCAATTTGAACACGTGAGTATTAGACGTATTTATGTCAACTAAAATAAAAAATCACATAAGTCGAACATATATACGGTCGATCCGTTTAAAATTCAAGCGCATAACATTGTTAGCAAAATTAGAGATGAACGTAGATTGGTTAACAATAGTGTTGTCAAAAAATACGTTCAAATGTAAAAAAGTTATTGACATTTTTAGAGTACTTAAAATACAAAAGCGTTCGACAAATTTTGTATTCGTAATGTCAATATTACCAAAATCGGAACCCATGAATGCTGTGATAAAAACGAAAATGTTATTTTTATAAAATTTAAATCAGTTAATAATATTAGACATTTAGTCCTGTTACTAATAGCGTTTTAAAATTACGTATTTCAAGAATTTTTTATAAAATTTAGCGAAAATAACTACTAATAATTATAACTTTTCACAATTTTCTAAAAATAACAACAATTATAGTTTACATAAATAGGGATTGCCATGAAAATATTATTAATACATTTTCATATAATTTGTGTTTATTTATATTCTAAACTAAATCTATATAAACAATTTTATTGAAAAGAAGTTATTTTGCGGTATAATTTTATTTATTAAATGGGTTATATTTATGTAATTATAAATGTTTTTCAATGTGATAGTTTTTATGGTTATGTGATTACAATTTACACAAAATATATTTCGATAAAATATCTTTCAAAAATAACGTTTATTTTCAATAATTAAACGTATACTTTTGTAATTTGAACTGTGATCCATTATCAAAATCAAATAACCTAAATATTAAATCGAGGTCTCATTTTCTTAGTATGATAACGTATTTACAATTTGCGTATATTTTGCGACGGTTTTTCGTATATTTATTATATTAACTCGTGACATTGATTTATGATGAATATTTCCGCACAATTACATACTTACATACCATTTAATTAACGGTATTACTAAAAGTGACTAGGGAACAAAGGCATAACAAATAGAGGTTTTTTTAATATGTCTAGCTTGGCAAAAGGGCACATCATCATTTTAAGTACGTGTTGAAAAATATTATACGACAGAACACAAAATACTGTAATCAACTTCTAATGATCGTAATGTATATACACGATATAGCATTTGTGGCGCTTTTATATAACGGTTTTGTATCTTTAGAATATAAGTTGAATAGAGACGCGCTTACACTATTTCGTTGAAGACCATAAGTAAAAACATCATAATTATTTCAATACACACGTAATAAAGTATCCGACAAATTTTCGTAAAATTTACTCGATGGTTTCGTGCGAACAACATAATATTGTTGTTAAGCTTGTCAATTCCAGTTTAATTTACCCGGAAAAACATTTACATTGTGTTCATTATTCTTTGTTTGCTACTTAAAGGAAAGAGAATTTAAAAGAAACGTGATGTATATATTTCATTTCGGAAAAATCTAGAACACCTTCTTTGCTTAATAAATATTCAACGTCGTTATTCTCTTGTTGAGCGTACAAAATAAAATATTTTACTGCTACTAAACAATACAACCATCATCAAAATATTTAATTTTGTTACCTGTTTAAAATAAAAGCATACCTATTTCATTTTAACGTGTCCTCTGATACCGATATTCAATATAAAATTCAAAACGTTTCACATGGGCACGATAAGTTAGTGCAAGTATATGTAGCTGTCCGACGTAGTGTATATAACTTACGTGTTTATAAATACGCCTTTTTGTAAGATAACAACGAACGACGTACGAATCCGATTTTTTAAAATATGTAACAGTTAATGAAACACGACTTGCCGAATGAAGTCTCCGAAGCTACCGTAATTTCATTTGTATACCGTACAGAATTATTGAGAATTCTCAACAAAATAACACGAAATAACATTTCAGACGCGGAGACTTTACGAGTTTCTAAATGATTTTTCGAAAAAGTTTGTCTAGAATTGATACCGTTTCAGGAAAATCGCAGAATGTTGTAAAATAGAATCAGTCATTCCGAAGAAAAATTCTGTGGAGATTTCCTGCGCCATTGAGTCAGAAATAAATTCAATTTGCTAACCGTTGAAATAGAAAATGATTTAACCCGGAACTTTCATCAATTCAATCCGCTCGAGATGGTAGTTTAGCTATGCTTTATTGTTATTATTTTTAAAAAAGTATTCCCACTACGCGTTATTTATAAATGCGCAAACGTTCCCCAATACCTTTCGTTTCCGATAATATATATATATATATATATAGACATTTACGTTTATTATTTTCATTCCGGAAAATTTCCTATAGTTTAAATATTTGAGAAATTCTCCATCGTGCGACGTGTTTAATAATAATATTCGTTTATAAATTACTATTAATTATATGTTGTACAGAGTATCTACTGTATACATAAAATATAAATTGATCCTTTTACGAGAGCACGATACGAGTATATTATTGTGTTTCAATATATTATGTCGAGTTAATATAAATCCTGTTCTGCAAAAAAACGATTCCTTTTTGATGATCGTTTAAAGAATATAGAGTTTTTATATAAGTTCAAACTGTTCGAACATTTTAGTTTATCCATTATGTTGGCAGAAAAATTGAATACATTTGTTAGCAAATTCTAAAGAAATTTTATATTGAAAACGCCTTCTAATACAATAACAACATGAAGTTTTTTTACGTTGTAGTAATCACATTGTTAAATTACAGGTATTTGCTCAAATACAAAATAGTTCTGAAATAAGAAGACCTTTAACAAGCAAACGTATAAAAAATATATAAACCTTATTATTATTTAAAGTAGGTAAGCATCTACTTAATAAGTTTGATTGGAACGCAACGCATTTTCTTGAGTATAAAAAGAAACTTAAGTTTATTGTCTTGAAAAAGATTCGACGATTTTTATAACTTTAGTAGCAACGTGGAACGAGTTTATTTACTTTTAAATATTCCATTGAAAATTATCGTGTTTACCGATTTCTGTGTGATGTAGGAGATGTATGTTATATCCATACCTAATGAGTTTATAAACCAATTATATTTTTAGTATGCCGAATGTATATACCGAAAGTGCACGTAAAAAGAATGCACACAATTTTTCACGAAGAATTTTGAAAATTTTACAAATATAATGCACTTTAAATATGTACATTTTTTTCCAGAAATTTAACGACAAGTATTAAATATTAACCGAATTATTATGAATTAAACGAATAACGAAATAATTTATGTTAATATCGCACATTTAATTGTATTGTTCGTTTAAAAAATATACTAATCCTAAATTGACACTAGTATATTTATTTTTCATTTGAAAATTATATATCTGTAGTCTCATAACTTTTTAAAATTAGTTATCATTTTGACTCAAATATAAACGTGTTTAATATTTCGAAAATATTGCTACTTTCAATTTTTTCAAATTTATAGCATATTTTCAAATCGAGTATTATAGGACTTAAATTATATAGTTAACTGATTTAAATTAAACATTTAGAAATGCATCTTTTAATAAAAGTACATTTTTTTTAACATCAGGGTCTTACATGTTTAAGTTATTTTTTAAACACTAATTTTATTTTAAATTTACTTAAAATGATTTATTAGTTCAAATAATACGATTTAAATTCTTAATATAAATTCAATTTTTAAATAAATTTCAAATTAGGAACGGTGAAAAAATAAAACTCTTCTCTAAATTCATTTTCAATTAAAAATAATATAATAGTAACAAATAATTATCTTTATTCTTTATATAATTGAAGGTTCTAAGACGGATTTACTATTCTGTTATACAGATATATTTATTATTGTATCATATATTAATTTTGTTAAGAAATGTAATGGTTAACTGTGTATATGTGTGTGGTCATTTTATATCTAAATTAGTAAAAACAAAAATGTAACTATCAAAAAATATTTAAAATGAAAATTCCTTATTTAAGTAATATCTCAAATCAACATCGATAATATTACGATTATAGTTAGCAAATAATTCGAAATGGACTTATCGATAATACAAACTAACAATAATTTTTGACGAATATATAAAATACAGTAATAATTCAAATTGTTATTATTTTCGTGACAATTTGAAAACGTACCAACATACACGAAATTTTCATTATTTCGAAGATTGGAGCCGAACTCAAAGGAATTGTTATTGGAACTATAAATATTGAAACTAAAATCCTTACCATAATATTTATTTAGATTTTTTTAAAAAGCCTATATGAAAATCATATTTAAAAATTTGAGGAGGCTCATATTTAATATGTTTAGGGTTCAATAAATTCAAATGTTCGCGTACATATTTTGATGTATCCGTTACTGAATTTATACATATTAAATCTCAAAATTATTTGTTTTACATAATTTCATATTATTTATAAGACATAAATGGTAATAACTTAAAAAAATGAAAAAAAAATTGGAAAAACAAGGTAAAAATGGGATATTTTATTTAATGAGTTACTACAATTAAAGTTTGGGGTCATGAATCCCAGAGTTATTTGGGGAATTTGTTAATAAATTGAGTAATATAGGTTAAGTGAAATAATTTAATATGGCGACAATAACCAAATAAAATAAAAAACAATAATCACTTACCTCACTAACCGTATTTGGCTTCACAAATCTGAAGTCGAATATATCGTGCAAGAGAATTGAGTAAAAAAGTTGGGGTCGGTGATTTCGCTTCTTTGAATTCACTGATAATACCAAAAGAGCCAAAATACAGAAAAGTTCGTTTCGAAGGACTGTACTCGTCCCTTAGAATTCCGATATCTCGGAGAGAATTGTGGCCCATGACTTGAATGTGCGTACACACACACACACACACACACACTCGAAGACGAAACGTCTCCAAAGGCTTGGGGTCTAATTTTTGTATTATATAACGGATCATATCGCTATAGAAATCGGCACGTTTGGCGTTTCCGATGCTTCCGTTGTTGACCGTTATAACTGTACTTTTTGGGTTTGTTCCTATGGGTGTGGATGGATATCGTTCTTTTTAAATTGTGAATTGGAAACTTGTAAATGTGTGTCATCTTTTGATTTTATTTTGATGTATCAATTTGTGGAGGGACACGTTCGATCGATACATAGCCGACAAGACGATTTCTTTTTTATTGTTATAAATAATCCCTGACCCGGATGATCGGCATTTATAATGTGCGCTTACGCATTAGTTATTACATTTTTTTAGTCCTGTAATTTATTATTTATAATACGATTTCTCTATATTCTTATAATTCATTATCCTTTAATAATATAATCGGTAACTTGAGAAGATTAAGCGTCAGTTATTTTTTATTAGAAGAAAACTGTTAAATACTTGCGAATAATATTTTTACGCGATAGAAACTAATATCTAAATTTACTGTGTTGATTGTTATGAAAATTATGACGCACGTGCATATCATTTCGAAGTTTTATTAATATTTGAAACGTATTAAGTTAATTTAAATTGAATGAAACTGAATTTTAATATTTTGAATATTTCTCCAATTTATATTAAAATTTATTGTAAATACCCTTTATTTTTTGAATAAAGAATAAAGCTAGCTGATATACTAGTTATAGTTATATTCGTTTAATGAAGAAGTAGCTTAACGGTATGAATTTATTTCTGTAAGAAATTCGAGCCTAGAGAATTACTTTTTATTAAACAATTTGTTTTTTCTCTCGGAAAAAATGGAACAAAACCTGTACGGTCCCAGTATCAGTTCGAAATTAGGCCGAAACGGCAGTAAAAAATTGTAAAGGACTGAAACCGAAATTGAAAAAATCGTTAACGGTTCAGTCACTACTCTAATTTTGAACGTTGGTTATTGTGTTATGAAAATAGCTAAATGGAGCGTGTTGGTTTAAAACGACTTTTTTCCTCAAATTCTGATAGAACCGTTAAAGTCGTTTTGTCTTTCATAAATTATAATAATTGAACGTTTAATGCGATTCTGAATAGAAAGCGTAATAAAATATTATTATCTATATTTTATTGCCGGAGGGTTTTATTTTTGCTTATTGCGTATATTTACTCGTTCCACAACAATACTCCCACAAATATTATTTGCTCGTCGCATTGGCCTCTATTTGGATATATCACTTTATGTTCGAATAATAACGAGCTAAAACATGTCGACTTTATCAATTCCAATAAAATTCTCAGAATTGTCCTCTTCCGAAATCACAAATTATTATTATTTTAAATCGTAATTTATTATATTTTTAAATTCTACGACAAAAAATATATAATGTAAATATGCTTAAAATAATGACTACTTAGTCTTTACTAATAATTTCGCGTTAGATAATTATAGTATAAAGGAAATTTTTTACATTTTAGTATTAAATATTCAGCGACTGATTAATTCATTGTTTACAATAAAATAATTACACAAGGATACATCTTTATTATTTTTTTACAAATTACTGAAATTTAACGATGTATTCTAAGGAACGATATGTTTTAATCTCATAAATATATATAAAACGAAAAATATTTCTTAAAATTACTAACAGAACAGTAAATATCATCTATAATATTATATCCATATCGAATTTATTTTGTTTAACATCTCTCTGATATTTCATTCGCAAAATCTTATAAAATAATATTGTAAATATGGTACCTTATTTAATATGTATAATTTTAAAAATAAAAAAGATAATTACGAATCTTTTAAGTTATTATTAACTTTTTAATCGATAAATTATTTGTTATATTATTAATACATTTAATCATTATTTGGATAATAAAATGTTTAATTTAAACGTAATAATATTTTTATTAATTAATTTAATATATTATTTTATTGAATATAATGTCGCTTATAATTTATAATACATATATATATATTTTTTTTTTTTTTTAATTTAAAATAAACAAAATATAATTTTTCTATTTATGACATGTTTTATTATAAAGTTTTCGATTGTAAATTGAAATCGCTGTTTTAGATAGTGAATATATGTGTAAACATCTCTTAGCATTTTGGTTTAAAATTGAATAGAAACATTATGGAGGTCATTAAAGCTAGAAAATGTAGTTAACATCAAATGTTTGTATTTTTTTCAATAGTATTTAATTTTTGTTACGCTCATAATTTTACCCATAGTAATTGGTTATTGACGTGTACATTAAATTAGTTCTTTTCACTACTATATAAAATGTTTATATTTTCTTATAAATATGACTTCTAGAATTTGTATTTAATTTAAAAATCCTGGGAGTGTGTCACTGGACAGCTTACCTCTTGATATTAGTTAAGTTATGTAAATCGACAAAATTAAAAAAAAATCACATTCGCTTATTCATACGGATTATAAATATTCTACTTTTCAGTTTAAAAAGAACTGATAGAAAACGTTATCGAAATATTTATAGTTAATTGTTAAAAATAAAGTAAATCTTTTAGATTTTGATATCCATTAGTTCGTGTTATATCATTTTCAATTAGCCACGAAAACGTAAGTGTGGTAAAAATTAATTCGGTTCGCTTGGCAATTAAATAATTTAAACGTTCGTTTTTTACTTCAAGTAAACACAAACAAAAGCAAGGTTGTAGAATTATAAATCTTTGGTAACTTAAGCAAAAAATAAATAAATAAATAATGGTTCGCGATAAAAATATGGTAAATTTTTGTAAGCCATGCAGGAGACTTCTGCAATGTAATAAACATGTATACATTAATTATAATATGACTTTACAGTCTTAAGTATGTAAATTGAAATAACTGTTCGTAATGGTGTTTTAATGAAGTTCTTGTATATGAAAACGATCGTTCGTTTTAATCGTAAAATAGTTTTATATTTTCATTAAACCGTTGAAGCATTCAAAAGAAACATTACCTGACATTCGTATGTGCCGTTGTCAATTTTCGATACAGGAGATATCCTTAAATCCCAGTCATCGCTTTTCTCCGAATGAAAAATCCGAAACCGACCATCGTTTATGTACGTCAACACCCCCGAACTCAAGATATGCCAATCTCTTCGACGTACCCAGGACACCTTTTTAAACATAAAATAATATTTCGTAATACGTTAACATATATACATATCTATATATAAATAGAGTCGTATATTATGATAAACACATCTTTTGAAATATAAAAATTTAGTATTATTTTGGTGCTCTTTAATAATTCGTAATTTTTACCAAGTATGTACGACAAATATTCTAAATATTTTTAATAAGGCGTCAAGCCTTCATGCATACTATTTTAACGCCTTATATAATTTCAATTAATATTACGAACACATACGAAAAAAAAATTCGAGATAATTCTTGCGGGAATTGCATTTTTTTAGATAATTAAAAACGCCATTTAAATATTTAGTGCTTGCGATTTTTCAATCATTTTTAAAGGAACTTTTGACTTTTTGAATATTAAATATTTTGGTTGTTTTCAACGTATTTATTTTATGTAAAATTGTTTTAATACGAATTTCAGCATTTTCGCATTAATATATAATCGCGGTTTTTTTATATATTCAAATTATACGAATTATTAAAATAACTTTCTGCTAGCATATTTTTTCAAAATTATAAGTAATATTATATAAATAATTGATTTTTATGATAAACATTTATACATTGGAAAAGCGTACGGTCGAATAATGAATAATTTATATCCATGTTAGCTGACTTATTAAATAGGTATTTGTATTTTAATTTAGAAGTTGTATATAATGTGTTATAGTAAATCGTTTAAAAACATACTTTATTTAAATTCGTATTTTATCCATATATGTTTATTTAGTTCCCAATTTAAAAATATAATATTTATCTAAGTATATATAAATCTTATTTTCTATTGTTACGATTATTTCCGAGTTTAGCGAATCATTAATATTATCGTTTAATATATATATATAATACGCGGTGTTAGAATAAAAATATAATTAGTTTACTTTAAATTTTATATGAAAAATCAGAATTTAAAAAACAAACTTTTTTACAAATTATCTCAAATTATATTCGATATTAAATTAACAAGTATAACGTGTTTGGTATTTTGAAAATTGTTGATTTCAAGACCATTATTATAAATTGTGGCGTCGTATTTCGTAAAATGCCTAAAACAATAAAACGTTTGTGACATGTATATTTAATAATTAGTAGTAGGATATAGTTTTCGTTTTGGTCGATTGTAAATATTCGTACAGTTTTTAGTATATATATCCTTTAATTAAACATTTACGGTATTCGAATACGAATAATATCCGAATTTTTTTCCTTAAACCTTTATATGAATGTTTAAGTGGAAAAGGCGGTTGAAATCATAATCGTCGTTATACGTACAAACGCAACCTTTTACAGTAGCTTTTAAATAGTGTTTCCAATTATTCGCCTCGAACGTAAATCAGTTATTCACTGAATGATGTAATACTTCAGATCTAAATTCTAACTCGATTAGCTTTTTAAATACGCCCGCCGAGTATTTAAAAACGACCATATTGCGTTTGTGTTCGTTAAAAACACAGATATAAAGAGAAAATAAGATACGGGAATTTTTTTAATATATTAAGGGATTCTATTATAAGATGTAAAGAATACTAAAGGGGGCATAAATAAATTATATACCCGAGTAATTTTTAACTTCATTAAATGTTAAAGTCAAGGAAAGCTTTTATAACACTTCCTGTAGATATGTTTAGAATCAAACAATGGATGTTTTACAGACTCACCACATTATATTCGAAACAACCATTTTAGAGACTTATATTTTATTCATTAATATTGACATCCCAATAAAAATACTCTTTCCTTGCATTTTGAGCGTATTATACAGTTGTTATGTTTGACGCACATATATAAAAGAGCAAGAAGGTTTTTTAGTAACAACGGTGTGAGGTATATATTAGTTAGTTGTTAACAATTTCGGATACAATTATTACATTATAATTACACAAAACGTGTATACAAAATTGCCGTTTAAATGGTCACAATTGAAAAAAATAATACTTCGTTACGATCGACATTAATGGTTCATAACTATAATTAACAATTATAACGGTTGGCACTAAGTGCTAAATATGAAGGAGTAGAGGAAGTATCTACAACCATTGGAATTAACGTTATTGATTATTTAATTGAACTGAATTAACAAATATTCTGATCCATACATCCTCGCATTAATGTTACGACTTATTTATTAATCACGTTTGTATTTATAAAAACAGGAAAGGTATCTAAATTTACATATTGAAACACGAGTGGTATTCATATTTTTCAGTAAATCGGAGTTTGATTGGTTGATTAAGAAAAAAAACACACGGGCTGAATCGTAAATATTCGATTTGTTAATTTAAGATTCTGTACGAAGTGGCTTAGTTTTATAAAATTATTTATATATTTTATTTATGCGATTCATTTTTTGTACATAGTCTCCTTTGAACATTTTACGTATCCACGAAAAAGTATGAACGATTTTTTTAAAGGAAATACAAGATTATTTATTTATGTAATTCAGGAAATGGTCGATCTTGAGGTAAAAAATTTTGTAGTTTACGTTTCCTATAAATAATATAAAAATAGATAAAATATAACACTGTTTATAAATTACTTTTTGCAATTTACGGACAAAGTAAACAATTTTTTGGAAATTATAAAAATACTATATTAAATTTTTATGATTGTATTCTCCTTCTTTATCAAAAATTGTGAAACATTTCCAATAATTGTTTAAGAAACAGCAAAATCAACAAAAAATAAAATGATATGTAACATATACGTTTTGAACGAATTATAGCGAATTTAAAAAATATCCGGCTTGCACGACTTCGTTATATGTTATATTTGTAATACAGCGAAAATATTAGTAATGAAATTTTTTTTATCATTTCAATTGAAACGAAATAAAAATAGTTAAAAATAGTAAAATTTCGATTAATTAATTAAAATAACGAGTGTTTTGTTCATCGCGCGATTATAAGGTTACTTATTAATTTAAGTAATACCTAAAATTTTTGTCAAAGTGTTAACATTTTGTGAACTAAAGGAATCTAAGGCCGGCTTTTATTACATTTTAATTTACTTCTATAACTCTTAAGTGGCATATTGTTGGCTTAACTTTATGAAAATTTTTTATTCGTTATAACTCGGAAGTCATGTCGAAAACACGAAAATAATATTATTGTAGAAGCTTTGCGAACTTATATATTCTCCATTTAGATTGATAATGAATTGTAGTATATGATATCTATATTATACGTATAACGAAAGTTAATTTTTTTACAATCGCGTCATTATTCATATTATGCAAGTGAATAATCCCCACATTCGAAAATAATAAATTTAAATATACACGAATAATGGCAACCAAAAGGATTAGTGACCAATTAAGGATAAATTGCACACGGCACGGGATACTTTCAGACACCGGTACTAAAAAGCGTTATTTATAATTTCTATGGAGACATGACCTCACGAAGCCTTTACAACCCAAAAATTACGTCTCTCACGAGAGCAGTCCACAGCTGTCACGAGCAGTCAGCATGGGCTGCCGGTCAAGCAGTCGGCAAGAGCTGCGGTCGTGCAGGGGAGGCTCTTCCGTTCAGCAGTGACGAATCTTCTGTCTACTCCTGCGTTAGAAAAAAGTCTCTCCAGGAGAGAATTCTCTCGTTCCTTTGATCAGGACTAGAGGAGTCTCTCATCAGCGTAAGTTCAATGCACTCGACGATGTTCCAGCCATGAGCCATCAACAATCTTCAAGAAGTCGGTGTTCCGAAAGACGATTCCAGTCATTTGTCACCAATTTACTTGCATTTTTGTTATTTTAACTTTTGTCACTAAATTTGCGAATCAAAAGCACCATTCTAACCTGTTTCATCATACCTTTGCACAACCTCTAGTGTTTCTAGACTAAAGAAATCGAACACGGTCGGCTTGGTAAGATTAATATGATTTTATTTATCTAACACACGTTACTGATTACATTCGAATATTTTGACTATATTCGAATGTATAACACTTCTTAATTACGTTCCTGAATAATTTTCGTATTCACGACCTCGAACAAAATTAACTGTAATAACTCATTAAACTTTCCTTGTCACCCATTTCACCTACCACCCAGGCATCTCGCATATCCCTTACTCTTCCAACACATTCCCTTACCCTCCAATCTTTTCTTTTCTTTTATAATTTTTTGAGTTATTACACTTTAAGACGTGATTTCGTTACCAAAAATTAATTACACTACCCTCGAATAATTTACGAAAGAAAGGAAATTGTTTTTTTCAATATTCTCATCGTACTACTTTTTTTAAACGTAAATAATTAAACGGAATACTCTTTAGTTAAATTTAAATGTTACTATCATTGATGTTATAATGCGTTTTAACATCTATGTAGTTGTAGCGTAATTTAAATTTAAATGTATGTGGAAGTTCACCGGAAAGTTTCTAACAAGAAATATTATATTGTAAAGAACATCTCACGAACCAGACATTAAATTCCTATTCGTAAAATCAAATTTAAATTATTAGCTCACAATGCTGTAAGCTAATTATTTTACAGATTAACATAAAAAAAAGTAAATTAATAAATCAAAATTATGTTTCCATTGTCTAATAATTTGAAATTCCACCTGCGTAAATCACTCTTGGCTGCTTTTTAAATTATATACGACAATGGACATGCCGATGTTCTAACAATGACATGACATTTACAGTAATTAGCTGGTCATGTGGATATAAAAAACTAATGATTGCAATTTCATCCCTGTGGCCGATAAATGATTAATATTATATGTAAATATTAAAAATTATACGAATGCGTTGTCACTAATAATGCAAACTATTAGTAACTAATAAAGTATTAAGTTGTATTAAGTATTTATTATAATTATTACATAATTGTAAAGTATAGTACAACTGTTGTATTATACTATACACAAATGAAAACTCGTAAATTTATTATATATCACTTTGTACCAAAATCAGAAGTTTTTGTAACTAGAAAATTTCTCGCAAATAAACAAACATGTGCACGCAGAGATCATCGGAGGTACTTGATACGTGTTTATTTAGCTAATGGTGTATTGAGCAATAATTCAGTATCAAAAATGTGTTTTCCACAAAATGTTGTATCGGTTAGAGACTGAGTTTTTAGAATGTTTACATCAGATTTTAGGTAGTTTCGATTTTAATCCGTATTACGTAAAAGATATTACGTGCGACAACTCGTATTTAATGGATATGAAAAATTCGTCGTTGGATTTGTACGTAATCCAGACAATAATATATATATATATATACTATTACATTTAATGTTTTATTAACATTTAGGTACATTACATTTTACATTTCATCACGGGAACGTCTGATTTTGTTTTATTAAATTTCATTTAACGTTTTGCGAGAATTTTCGTATAATTTTGAGCAAATGCACAAAAATTAAAAAATTATGCTTTAATAATTTTTGGTATACTCGTGAAGATTTTTAAAATTCGAATTTTTACACTTGCCATATTTTGTAATTTATATGTAAATTATTTCATTTCTGTTATATTTGTATAATTAATCGATATACGGTGTAAACCATAATGTTTTATTATTATTGTTGTTAT
This sequence comes from Geopemphigus sp. TES_GeoC_2020, assembly GCA_025469175.1. Lineage (NCBI taxonomy): Eukaryota > Metazoa > Arthropoda > Insecta > Hemiptera > Aphididae > Geopemphigus > Geopemphigus sp. TES_GeoC_2020. The sequence continues at coordinate 32,025 of JAIPRN010001651.1, forward strand.
TATTATTATTATTATTATATAAAAGTCGAAAAACTATTATTACAAAATATAAAAAAAGTTGTTTCAAAATACGTAAACATACGAATTGTAATCGAGTCTACGCGGTACGTTTAACGTAGACACAATATACATATAATAATACAATAACAACAACAACAACAACAACAACAATTATGATTTTCAAACTTCGCGAAGAAATTGATTAAAATAATAAAATACTTATTCAGCCTGAAGCCGTACGGCATTTTGTCTAATTCGATAAGGAAACCGTAAATATTGTTGACTACGCTTTAACTTTTCAGTGGTTAAAATAAAATAAAAAAAAACCAACTTTGCTGAGCGACTTAGTTTTAATAACTTTTTTTGAAAAGTGTAATTAATTTGAACGCCAGAAATATCACATTACGCCGAAATTGCATTTTAAATACCAAGAAAATCGAAACAACATTGGCGCGCGAATAGTAAAAGATGTCTTCGTTATTAATTGCGCAAACCGAGTAAACTTCATACTATTCCAAGTTTAATTTATAATATAAAAAATACCGTAAATAATTGCAACGTATTTATGGAGACATACAAAATACGTATTTTGTATTTTTCTACGTATTTTATCTCTCATAAAAAAAAAATGAACAGTCGTACTAACTGAGGTTATAAGTTTATAAAAGTTTTACTCGGTATTTTTTCATAACATGAAACGATGTACAAATAATATTATACCGTCAGACGTACCTTGTTCTTCAAAAATGTATCTCGTTAATTGGGTATTAAACATGAAAAACGATTCGAACGATTATTGAGGAACTTTAATACGTGACGGTTTAATAACACTAGAATCATATTATAATAAGAGTATATAAATCAAAGTTCAACGTGCATATTATAAAAGTTATACATAGTCGTATAATATGCTTTTTTTAAATTTTGTTATATCTTAACTCGAATCTAGAAATACGGCAGCTAGTAGCGAACTGTTGTATTAAAGTAACGCGTACGGAAGTAGGAAAACACGGCGGAAATAATTTCTTAAATCGTCACCGTAATTTTATATAATTCGCAAAAAAAGTTCAGGAAAAAAGGCTAAAAGAAAACTGTTTTCTTCACCGCGTTAACGCGCCAGAACATTCAGCACTATCGATTCGCGAATTTTCGACCGATAAAAAATATCGATGATTCCGCATCTTTCGTATTCCCCTGAGCTGATCCGGTATGATAGTTTTTCTTCTTTCGAATCTAAAATCTGCACGTAAAGGACAATGATTTCAATATGTAAAAGAAATTGAAGCGAACGCGACGATAGAACATAAAACCTTAACTTCGGAACCATTTGAAGGGAGAGTATTTCGTTGGAGATATTGTTAAATAATGCGTTATCTCATTTTTATAATTATTAAAAAGAAATCCCGATGTATTTTAATAGACTTTGTACCTCTATCTTTATTTCTCTTTCTCTCTCTCTCTATATATATATATATTTATTAGGTCTCGAAAAATTGTGGACATATGATTAAATATACAATTTCATCAATATTTCCTACTGTATACGTCAAAGGACACACGCGAAGATGACACTGATTTTTCTTGTCATCTTCGTGAGTCCGTCATCATTCCGATAATTTTGTTCTCTATCCCTTTATGTTTGGCATACTGTGTTTGTGTGTGTTTTTCGAAGTTTTTGTGTTACGGGCGACAAAAGTCTTTACGAACGAATTCGTTGTTGCGTAATTTATAAATGTACGATACAGTTGGAAACTGGAGCTGTACGTGAAAAAGCGTTTCCCAGCCGTTATTCGATCGCGCCAAGAACCTACGGTTTCCGTTATTATTTTCGACGTCAGTGTTCAACGGGGGACAAAAGGTAACTTAAAAAACGTGGCAAGGGTAAACGTTATTCGACAGTAACTATTTTCGATCGTTTCTACTGTTTTTCGAAATTAAAACCCAACGAGGACTGACGCAATCGTCACCCGGACCCATAACAGCTGTCACCCACAAGCGGCGCGCATTTTTGGACTTACCATTTTCTCGGACAAGTTGGCTATTTCGCAGTGCAGTAACGCTGTGCTCCCTAATTGAACCGTAACGTTCGTCGTACCCACGTGAATGATGGGCTCGGGCGTAGGCGTCGACGGTGCTACAGTGGTGGTTCGAATTTTAACCGGAGGTTGGTCTTCGACGGCTGTCGCCGGGTCGGACACGTCCAAGTGCAGTTCATGTTCTACAATACGAACAAAGAAAAAAAAAAACGTAAACGAAATTATACGTGTGTATGTATATGCACACACGAGTACTAGGGTTTCGAACGGGTATGTTGTATATTAATGCGTTTGCGGTAATTAATAGTTTAGCAACGCGTATGTTCGTAATATATATATGTCTGTGTGTGTGTGTGTGTGTGTGTATGTGTATGGATTTAGTGTACGTGTGTGTGTTTTGTTTAGTGTTTTATGTATAAAAGTACGTACGTGTATTTGTGTGTGTGTGTGTGTGCGTGTGTCAACTCAAGCGTAATAAACGTTATTCGCATTCATCGCACCGAAAACTTCAAGTGCGTGAAATTAACACTAACGCGTCTCCTTTACTTTCCCCACGTCCTACCTAAGCGTACGCTGACACGGCCTCACCCTTCCACTCACTCGTGGTCCCGTCTTCCCGTCATCTCATTTTTCACGTATTAGACATTAATTTAAAAAATAATTTTGAGCCGGGTTTTTTCTCTCGCCGTTCCGCCGACACGTCTACCGTCTTAAATTAACTGCGTCGAAATTGCGATTCCCCGGAAATTCCTAAGTCGGTACGTTCATTCGTCATCTTGGCCGCCCGAAACGGTCGTTAGAGCGGATTGGCAATCTGGAATATACGATCGTATCAATCGCTATTAACTACGAACATATTTGTAAATTACGCGGCGTGTTCGTACGTACATAACCCTTGGGACGGTATATTAAATGAGACACAAAAACCAACCATCTGCTGCTATATTTTACACGCTAGTCCGTTGATTTTTAAACGTTCTTAATTGTTGTTAAATCGTTATTAAAGAAAATCGTTTCGTTAATTATTCGCGTATTAATTACGACGCCTATTTTAATAAAGAGTGCGTGCGTGTTTGCGTGGGCACGCGCGTAGTTTCTCTTATATTCTATCCAGTTGTGTTTAATACCGTAACGACGATGGCATTTACGCGTAGTGCACATTGATCGGATTAGTATACCCTAATGAATAGTTGTAGTGTGTTGAGCTCATAAATTATCTATGTCGTGGAGATTTACTGTAGGCTTGCATATATTTTGGTAGCACGCGAACCAGCGTGATTCCCCTTAGCCACACAGATTTCTTATGGCGGAGAGTTGTACGCAAATGTATGTACATTTATCAATAGCCCGAATTATCATAATTCGATTACGTATAATTAACCGTGGCGATCGTACTATTCTAAAACTGATCGTCGAACCGTCCATCTGGTCGTTGAATTATTGTTAGGTTAGCGAATTATTTTAGTTTTCGAACGTTAAACGTCTTCGAACGTGTCATTCAAAGGTCATGCTTGGCTCGAGATTTCGCGCTTACTATTATTTAAGCGATACACAACTAATTAATAAAATTAAACATACGTGTCGATGGAAATACAATTATAAAGGTAGTATATTTCAATCGATGTGTTATATACATATATCGGACAATTAACGTTATTTTATCGGTATAGGACAAAACGTTATGACTGTTTAGAAAAAAAATCGTTTAATAAATGTTAAGCAGGACGATTACAAACTAATTTCTTATTTTAACCCGAAATTTATTTGGATAGAAATTCCGTTTTGGACACCTAAAGTGTACTTTTACAACATAAAATGCATACGCTGTTCTTGTTATTTTATAACAAAACGAAAAACGTATAAAGATACTTATCACAAATTAAAATTCTTGTAACGCGCATTCACGACATTTTCGTATTTTATACGTTTGTATCCTGAAAAATTCCAAGTAAATTCGCGTGTATGTTCTCCGTTCATTTTCTAGGTATCTTAAGCGGCATATTTTTATAAACAACTTTCTTCTCGATAAAATATCGAAGGCATTACCAAATAATAAGCGATAAATAAATATCCGAACAATTAATTATGTGAAAGAATTAGCTAATGGCATTACCTTTTTTGATAACAGAAGTTCAACAAAAATGAATTGGGCGTTTTCGAAGAAATATATTAAAAATCCGCCAAAAATAATAATTTATAAATTTAAACGATCGGGTAATTTAAATTTAATATATTATGATTTACGAGCACTATATCTTTTTGTTTACAATTTAAACGTTTTTCTTCGTTGTATTTGTTATTTAAATTCTATCTAACACTTGTATTGCAATTAAAAAAATTTTCTGTATTATTTTTTTACGAATAACAATTTTCTCTAGAAAACGTTTGAAACTACTGCCATGCAGGATATACACTTATACTTTTTAAATTTGTAACACAAATTGTTATTATTTTCATTTTAATTTAGACTATTCCAAGAAATTATTACGTAATTTTTTAATTAAAATTGTACAAGAGTTGATTTTGAAAAATAGTGTTTTCCTTATTGGCCGTAAAAAATCATTTTCTATATTGCTTCTTAAATTTAGAAAAAAAGAATTGAATCGCGTTTTAAAAAAATTTCGTTTAATAACGATTATATGTTATATTATTGTGTACAAATAACTGCTACTAAATATATCTTAAAAAATTAATTTTTTCAGAATTTCTATCGTGTTACTTTAAGAATTATATACGATATTGTTATAAATGTAACAAGTTCGTTCTTAGGCCAAAAACATCGACTAGAAAGCAAATTTAAAATAAACTTTTTTTTTTGAAAATATGAATTCTATTTAAAAATAAAAATCTTCGTATTTCTTATTCAGATAAATTTATGATATTCAAAATAATAATAATAATTTCCTTTTAATTGAGTTAAATCGAGAATGTAGAATATTTAAGTATACAGGATGAAATGAATATGAAATATTCATATGTTGGAGTGTTATTAAACGATAACTGAGTATTTAGTTTTATAACTTCCAATGGAAATTGTGACAATAATTTTGTTATATCGACATTGAATATATTACAAGAAATATGTAGAACAGTTCAATCAGAATATAATATGTCTTTATTTGCATATATTATGATATACACACACATACACACACACACACACACACACACACACACACACATACATATATCTATATTATATTATATTGTGTGAATAAATTAGTATTAGAGTTGAATCAAAAAAATATTTTAAAATAATTTGAATGAAGATATTTACATTTTTAATCAGAACCCACGAACAAATAGTATAAATTTCGTAGTATTTTGATTGAAATTCACAAAAGAATATATTTGCTCGATGTGTATAAAGAATTTTAATAATTCGTTAAACAATAATATGAAGTACTTAGTTGAGAAAAATATTTTATACGAAAAGTAGTATTTTGGAGATATTACGATTATGTAAGAATTAAAAAAAAGTAATAAACTTTAAGTGACCATTATGTAGGATATTATACTGATTATTGTAAATAAATATATACGATAATATAAAAAGTAGGTAATGGAATTCAACTTGCCTCGTTAAAAGTTACTAAAATGTTCATCTATATTTCACTATTGAAAGCTTATTGCTAAGACTAATACATATGTAAATTCATAATTTTACTAGAGCTTCGTAAATTAATTGAGTCAAGCGATAAATTTGTTTCGCGTGATTTTCAATTTAATGCTATGTATTTTATGTGGCATAAGTCGTCGTTAGTACCACTTGTTTCTACATTTTTAATGTTAATTCCGTTTTTTCTCGCGTATTTAGCAATGTTCACGATTTGGACAACTATTATATATTATCGTATTTTTCAACATACTGCAAGATAACGTTTAATCGGCTTTAATATCAAATATCTTACCGAAGTATTGATTAATTGTCATCGAAATCCAAAAAGTTGACACGCGACGAGCCGCGTGGTAGAACGTGTATATTTTGCGGTTTAGTCTGTGTTTAATCGTTGTATACGCATTATCTAAAACTAAATTATAAGCTTTTGACTTGACTTTGGTTTAAAGTTTAAGTGACGCGAAGGGGACGGTCGAAATACTTGAAAAAGTTCAAGGACAAATATGCGAAATTGTGAATGTCGAAATTACCTAGGTATTAGAAAAAAATTACAATCAAACGCCAATGAAAGTATATAAAAATATTCGTACCGATTCGTCCACCCGACGTATTGTTGACAATTTTTTAGTTGTTAATGACGAAATTATCTTCATTAACATCGGTAGACTAATTGAAAAAACGTTGGTTGGATATAATTTAGTTTTATAGCCAAATTTGTTTTCAAAAATAAAAACCGCACTTCGTCGTCCATTGTTGTCGAGATTCGCTTATAGAATATAATAAATTCGTAACGCTTGTATTTTTTATTTGTAGTTTTTTTAATGAAGTTTTGTAACGTACTTATCTATAAAGATAAAAATATAATAAAACCCGTTATATATTTATATTACATATTTTAATGCATATTTACGTACATATTTTGATTGTATAGATACATATATTGATAGTATAAATACATTAAATAGCTATGTATGAAAACCACCGATTTAAAACGTAATTTATTTTAAAAAGCGTTTGACTATAAGTCTGTCGTTAAAATTGAAATAATTTATCGAATGATTTTAACATTGGTTAATTTAAAATATTAATTATCATAAATGAACGGTACATTGACAACTTTTTTACTTCGCCTCGAAACAATTCACTTCGTAGAATTTGTATGAAACGAAAGAAAATACTACAATTTTTTAGTAGGAATGTCAATTGATTTTTAATAAATGACGATTTCTGTAATATATTTTTAATTATCTTAAACATACGTGGAATAAATATCTTTTCGGTTAATATTAACGAGAAAGAGGTTATTATTTTAGTTTTGAATAACCAGAACGTCTTGTATATATAACTTAAGAAATATTTTATAAAAAAGTGTTTGTATATAAAACAATTATTTTTAAATAAATAAATACTAATTTACATATATATATATAGAGTTCATAGAGGATAAACAAGTTATAATTATCTATGACAATAAAGTAAACTATCCAAATAATATTTTTAACTAACGAAAAACGAAAATTAGCGATGCAAGTGCTTCTGAAAATGTGTATGTTTTGAAACAGTCTTTTGGTAATCAAAACAGATTTTGATATATTATAGATTATAATAAGATTACGTTTTTAAATAATAATAACACACTAACTTTCTACCTCATTCGTATACAAACTAATAATAATATATAAGGACCAACGTAGTTCTTTGGAAAATATTAAAAAAACTAACCTTAAAATGTATGACAATATTATATGTTGACATATTTTTAAATGGTTAACACAATCATTTACCCATAGGACTACGTTTTAATAAAACGACAATTATAAAAGAATTCTAGACTTTAAGATTCGTAAAAATCAATATTTTGTTTTTACAAACTGCACTGTCCAAATATTAAATATTTAACAAAAACAAATTAATAATCCATATGAAATACGAAGCGTATTTAAATATCTAAATATGTAAAGAATTATTTTTTTCACGAATGTATAATACACTGTCGTTTTATTACACCAAAGATCTTATTCGAGCACTGTAAGAAATCGCAGTGTACAGCGAATTTAACTTTAAAAATACAGCGAATAAATATATAAATAACAAATAAAAGTACAGAGAATTAAACATTTTAAGATGAAGAAGATAAATACGCTACTTAATGTTTTTAAATAAAGCAATTTGCGGTTTTGTCAACACAATAATTATTACGACCCCACACTTACGAACGTATAGACACGCATTTTTGGTTCATAAATTTCAGATTTGGTGATATCGTCTATAAACAAGTATCAGTACAGTATGTTATAACTTCTGATGACACTTTTAAACTGATAACTTAGTTTTCTGTAACTTTAAATTTTCATCATCTTTCCGCAATCTTTGTTGATTTTATTTTACACGATGTTAGAGTGAAATGTATAGATTTTGCGCGAATGATTTTTTGTGATTATTTGAACCTTGATATTTTATATTTTTAAATCGGAGTGCATAATAGAAAATTGTATTATATTTACTTGTATGTCGTTTGTAATAGTGAGCGTAACATTTTAAACGTTCAAACGGTTAGTATGTTATCAATGGTTAAAATAGGAACCTCGTAAAAGACAATGATAATATATAAATTCAAAAGAATTTGTTTTTTAGTTAAAAAATTTGTTTTTTTTTGTTTTTAAGTTCTTAAATATATGTTTTTTAGTTATTTATTTACATTATTTATGAGCTATATTTATCATTAACTTTATATAATTTATCATTTTTTTAAAATCTAATTAATATCCTTGGTAGTATTATATATTTATTAATCTATTTGAAATTAACAACGTAGGTATATGTGAAATTTTATCATACATCAATCATAAAGTACTTAAAACCTATTATTAATCAGTCATTTATAAACACAAGTTGTATACCATTTTAATTGAAACCAACGATTATGATTTCTAACAATAAATAACAGGATTTCTATTTGTGGACCTCTATTATAACATAGTACATATGCTTTACCTATATACTTTAGATTTTATTACGGCAGTATTTTAATTGTGTATATCGTTTGTAATGTATAACGGGATTGTTACCGTTCTTGTACGATTAAAGATAGAAGTTGTATAAACGTTCTATTTAAAAATTTATTTACAATATATAACACTCTTGGGCTGAAATAGTGTTTAAATTGTGCATAATAATTATAATTTCAACGTGTTATAATTTAACCCATACGGTGTTTCAGGTGTTTTACTTTTCGAGCTGCAAGTGGCATGTTAAATACAGCTACGTGAAGTATCATAAAAAATAGAATAGCAAAGCGCGACTATGTCAGTACAAGTTAAAACTGTAAATAATTCGAGTAGTCGTGAAATTGTATAGCTATTTTCAAATTGTCGACTCTTTGAAATATATGTTTTTCTACGTCCCGATCGATTAAATTCGTTACATAAATCGACGTACAAATTTCGATCGTGAAATTTACGCGTTATTCGCGAAATTATATATGTTTTATTAAAATGTTCGGGTCATACAAATTAGTGATTGGAAAGCACGTTGTTCGAATACTTATATTTTAAACATAATCTCAACTATCAACAGTCATAATTTTATTTACGGGCGTAGTTATTCAGTAAATTTGTTTCCAACTAACGTTTTAAACGTTTATCGGTGTAATATATGCGTACAGAAGAAGCAACCGGCATTTCATATACCCGAAAAATTATTCGATAATAAATATTTTTTGAAATTAAACTCCAAACACGAAAATATAAATATATATAATCCGCTCGAATTCTTCGTTATATTTGGCGTAATATGTACAGGTACATATATATATATATATATTTTTTTTTAATTCGTGTTTTGAAACGTTTTTTAATCGATTCCTTCCGGATGGCAACAATTAACACATTTTCGTCCTTCATCTCGTTTAATGCAATATTGTTTCGACAGAAAATTATTAACAATCGGTATT
>JAIPRN010001652.1:0-41549 GCA_025469175.1 Geopemphigus sp. TES_GeoC_2020
AACCACCGTAACTGCAGTCCTTCGTAGTTAATGGCCAAGTAGTGGTTCAAGGCGGACACGAACGCCCCGGGCGCCTCGCACAAGTGCACCGTGGACGCGCAGTTTTCCTCGATGGCGTATCGCGGGATCAAATTCGGTTCGGTGCACGCGATCTCGTAAAGTTTGCACCACGCTTGCGTCAGGAAATCGGGGCGCACGTGCTTCCGGAGGTGACTTATCACCATGCCCGCGACGTTCATTCGCGCCGTGTGCGCGTGCCAACCGTCCAACTCGAACGAGTCCAATTTGTCCTTCGTTCGGTTCAAATTGGCTTTTAACATTTGAAAGTCGTCCAACACCCATTTCGGCTCCACGAACATATCCGCTTCGTTCGGGAGTGACCATCTCGTGCCAAGCGTGAACGACTTACAAAATTCCCTACCGACCGTATGCCCTTCGTCGTTTCGTCCGCGCGTACCGTAGTGTCGGCGTTCCGTTTGCTCCGAAAAAGTCGGGTCATTGAAACGCGGCAATGGCGACCCGGATGAATGGTTCCCCCCGGCCACTGCTGCCGAACTATCCCATTGGACTCTGGTCCCATTATGGCTCATTTCTATTTCGATACTTTTTCCTTCTCCCTAAAACCAACGTTTTATTTGATGTAAGCTAATCAACGTTCGGCGACAAAATGACGAAATTTCGTAGCGCTCTTCGTTATCTTAAAACGGTTGTCAAGAGTAACGCGTAATCTGTTTCCTTTACTTTTAGATAACGAAACGGTTGTCAAGAGCAACGCGCTCTTTGTCGCGTTTAATTTTTTGCTAATATGTTTTTCCAACGCTATTACCGTGGCAACCGTTCGCGTAAAATCGTTGTAAATCAACAAACACCATACTACTATCCTAATAAAACGGCTCAAATGCCGTCGTAGTTGATAATTAAGACGAATTTCGGAAATTCTTTAAAAACGATAGTGCATTTATATAAATTATACTTACGGGCGTTTGCCGTCGGGTCGTTGGTAGCACACGACTTTGATCTGAAATATATCGTGTGATATTAGGTGCTAATTACTTCGGCATTTTATTTTTTGTTTATACTTACTGTGGGTCGGATGGTAGCAGTTATTAGTATTATAGTTTCTATTTCTATAGCTGTTCGTATTCCAATAGTTATTTGTATCCCTATAGTTTGTATTTCTGTAGTTGTTCCTCATTGTATTTACGTGGGATATCTGTGGGTTATGTGGATGATCACCTTGTATGTACGGGACGGATGATTGCGCGGCTTGGTTTGGCCGACGTTGATGATAATTTTGACCTAATAAACGTATTTACAATTAATAATATCGAATAATTGTATACAAAAAAATTATTTTCCAAAACGTGTCCATTTATAATCAGAAAATAGAAATTACATAATTTACTTACTCATAATGACGGTTCCAGTTGACAGTCGTAGGTGACGTCAACGTAGTAAATATATACGACCTATTAACAAATAGAAAAAAAATAATAATTAAATGCCTACCCCTAAATTGACACTGTGGTCTGGTGGGGCTGGAAATTTGCGAAAATAACGTAAACGAAATATAAAAAATTAAAAACAATACGTATACGTTAGAGCAAAAGTTGTAAAAAGATGGGTAAATATAAAAGAAAATTAAATATAATTAAAAAAAAAATTTAATATTTCTCGAAAAGTTGACACTAAGGTCAGAAAGGGCTTGAAATTCGCAAAAGTAGCGTAAAAAAAAACAACAAAATTTCTAAAATTATCGAAAATAAATAAATGAACGTGAACGTTAAAGAAAATAATGTAATAATATGAGAGAATATCGCAGAATTGCAAATATAAATAAATTGTGGCTTATAACACGATTTATGGAATTTGGTTTGAAAAACGGCAAGACGCAAGAATGTGTATAAGCGAGTGTGGCAACCGAGACTTGTTTATTTCGCTCGTTCACGAAACATCACCATATGTTAATGACTATTTAATCTCCCTGACTATAATACTATCATTATTTATTTACATTTTAGATTCCGAGTGCAGTAAGGAATACATAATTATACAATGACGTACTTTTGTATATAGCACTTTTTCGCGGACGATTTATTTAAGTCACGTTTTAGCTACAGTTACTTATTTTCATTCGCGCAATGATAAGAAATTACGATGAATACTTTCGATTAATTCGATTGATCTCGTAATACGGGTACCGATTCCGTATATAAATCAGTAGTAAACTCTTCGATTTGAAAACGGTGGGCGTTTCAGTGCTATTCGCGTAATTTCTGCTGTATAAAATTTAAAAACAAAACAAACGTGAAAAACTTACCCTTCCTATAATAGTTTTATGTGCACGATTATTTCGACGCTATATATTTTTATAGTTTATTATGATAAGTCGTCTTAAACAAACATAATATATGTATACACGTATATATTCATATATGTATGCACAGTATTTTTTTGTTTGATAAATTAATTAATTTAATAAATAATTAAATGTTGGTAATTATATTATATATATATATTACATGGATAAAACGACGTTTTTTAAAAAATAAAACCTAGCTAGATCGATTTATCGCCCTCGAAAACCCCTGCCTACTAAATTTCATGAAAATCGTTGGAGCCGTTTCCGAGTTTCAGATTATATATATATACAAGAATTGCTCGTTTATAGGTATTAGATTTGTTGGCAATGTGATACAATATGTGGATTCATCGATTTTCATTATTTAATTCCCAATATCTTCAATTATATTAGTAGGAACATCAATCAAATCGTGTTGTAATTGTACACACGTATTGATATTCAAAATTAATTTCTGTACATTTCACCACAAAACTAATGATTTAAGACATGTATTAAGTTTGTCAACAGGTATTGACCGTAATATAACTGGTAGGGTTTCTGGAAAACCATTGGACAAAAAAATTAGTGCGCCATCGAAAAGCAGTTCATTTCCTCGCGAATATTTTAATGAACGACGAAGGGTTCTTCGAATGCGTTTTGTGTGCTATGATACATTCGTCCCATACAATGAGTTGCCACGATTGAAGTATACTATCCATCCCCGCATTTCTGTCGCTATTGCAATGATTTGCATATTCAACGGAAATTTTAGTGCTGAATGCGTTGTTCGGCCACCGATAAATAAAGAATTACCATAATTCCAGATGACGCACTTTCTAACGTAATAATTTTTCGTGATCGTAAGGTTGGCAAATATAAGCGTAATAAAAAACGTTTTACCTGGTCCTCGGGACGTATCTTGGAAATATAATCCGCCGCTTTCACCGAAATTACACGCATAATTCAATCAACAACGCTACGCGTTGTTTTAGAAGCAATTTCGAAAGATTCGTTTCGACAAATACACCCACCGATTCGTTGACGTCTAAATGTGTTTCTCGTTACGAATCACGATCGAAAAGGTCGTTTGCAGATCGGTTCGGTGCGCAGCCGTTTCGAAATTGTACAAACACTTTGTTCGTGATAATGGCCAAACGTACATTCTAAATCGAAATCGACGCCTCATTATACACGTTTGGTGCGTATTGAATGTCCGCGGAATTTGATCCGTTGTACGCAAATGATATAGGATACTTTCTAGTCATTCAGCATTTGTATTTTTTCGAAACATTTTTTGAATCGGATGGAAAGCACGTTGCTAATATGATTGTCTCTCGGGCGTGTGACGCTTATAAGAAACTGAAAGTGAATCCATTTGTCTTATACAGCCGCGTGACCTGTCACACTGTGGACAGTTTTAATCCAATTTGTCTCCTTATTCCGGAATCGATCCCGAGTGCTTCGGCGAAACGCGTTTTTATTAACCGCGTTGGACACTGTGATTGTTGTCGGTTTATTCTGCACACCCGCAACGGACTCGTCATAAACCCAAGCGTATGCTCAATATTTACAGCTAAACTGTTAACTTAAATTTGGAACAGTATATCGAATAAAATTTTTCGATACGTTTTTGTCCGATATTATATTATGGACACCGTGTTTCAATTAGAGTCGCTTCTTACTTATTTTACCGTATTCAACATTTCGGGTTTTAATTAATTTAAAATATAACAATATTCTTATTATGTTCGCTACAATTCGAATAACATTCCTGAATACCGTATTTCTTCGATACATCAAACGAAACTCACAACGTTTAGACACGTTAGACTGAACACCATATTCCCGTCTATTATTAATTCTAATCATTTTGTTTATCATACCTGTCCGCGGAAACAATGTAATTAATGTTGCTTCTCACGTTCCTCGCTTCGATTCCACCGAAATTCGTACCGCGAAAACGTTCTATTTTTACTCGAAAATTGAATAAACATGAGTATATTCTCTTAATAATAATAATAGTAGAAAAACAAACCAAATAAATTAATTCAATGGATTTGAGAACCGTATTTAGAGAAGTCAATTAAAAACTAAATATTCGTAGTGGTACTTCTTGGCAATGCAATGGGAATGTTCGCCATTTGAAGAAGCTTGAGCTTGACGTCTTGTGTGCCGTTATTGAGTGTGATGTCCAAATTAGCGTCGAACATGTGATTTCTCGAAGGGGGCGACGCGTTCCTCGCACAATTGTGAATTGACAGCGATTGCAGCCACCATTATGTCTTTGATGCCACTATTCGAAACGTTTACCGTTATTCGGCTCGGGTTGGACCTAAATCAGTCGTCCCGATCGTTCGATTAATCGTGTTCATCGCATTTCGTGGATCCTTTTCTCTCTCACTAATTGTGTTCATCCAGGTACCATGTCCGAAATTAATTCATTTCGCGGGCGTAACAAAATTCGTCAATATACGTCCAATACACTCCTCTCTAGTCGTCATTGTTGGACATGTGGGGGAGGGCGTGTGTTAAGGCCTCCGTAAACGATCAAACATGTTTGACAATTTTGTTTATCAAACTTCATGTTTTCATCAAACAATAGCTGTAATGATCAAACAAATTGTCAAACATTCCCGTAGTATTCGGTTTTCTCTTTGTCGTAACGTGACATTTGTATTTTATCGTACGTAGCATTTTATTACCTATTATTTAATACCCCTTTTACGACGAGTAATACAAATAAAGCTTCGCTGTTGTCACTTGACGCAGTATCTCCGATGGTATCAAGGCAATAACTGAGATCTTGTTTGACAAACATAATCGTACACTAACAAATGCTGTTTGTCAAATACGGTGAAACGTGCCGTCAATCAAAATTTCCATTAAACAAGTCAAACAAGCTTGCATATTATCGAATAATTTGACAATTTGATCGTTTTCGGGGAGGTGGGGAGAAGGGGCTTTTACGAACACGATTTCGTCGTTACGAACGTCGTGGATTGTGCAGTTCGCCTGAACGATAATTTGCGTGGCTGCACTGCGACGACGACGTCACGTTTACGGTTTGTATCTGACCGTTCGTATCAGTCGTAATCGGCAGTCGCCGTAATACTCGGCAAGGTACTGTCTTACGGTCGCGAATCGTCGTTTCCGTTTCTATCGTACGCGGCGACGGCGATATGTAACACGTCCGCCGCCGGATCGTGTCGGCCGTACCGCGCCTCGCCCCGATTTTCGGTGAACGCTCGACGTCCGTTCGACCCGCGCGCCGTCCAAAGCGTTTCTTCGCCCATCGATTACCATCCGTTCGTCGTCGCCGTGCCACCGTCTATGGATACAACAATATCCGGCGCGTTGCTAAGTTAACGGTACCCGTTTATAATAGTAGTACACTCCGTTCCGGAACGTCAACGTTGTTCTCTTTGTCGCGCCCGAACCGCCACAATAACAGTAATACGAACGGTGTTCCGCGTGTCACCCACACGCGCCACAATACGTTTCGCCATCGACGTCGGTCGGCCACTCTTTCCAAAAATGGACCTCGCTGATTACGCCGAAGGTGATGTACTACGATTTCGTGCGGCCAGCGAACGAGACGCGTGACGTTCTACTACGCCTACGTCACGGCGGATCTCGTCGGTCCGTACTTATTTACTTTTAACGTTCGAAACGTGCGCGTTTTTTTTTTTGGATATTTTTTTCGTCGGGTCCAGCGTCTCTCCCCGGGCAGTTAATGTTACGGATTACTCACCGTACGGACAATTTTATTCCCAGATAATCGAACGGTATTAGAATTTCGGAACGAACAATAATAGAGAAATACAAATATATCCAAGGACGTGCAGGCTCCACGCCTATCTGTACAGCTCGTCAGATTCCATCTATCCGACACACAAGTTGTGTTCAATCGTGTTCACCCGAATTCCGTACGTTAATAAAGATTGATTTGTACGTCTGTTTTTCATTTTGCTTTTAAACCTTTATTTACACTATGTGATTGTAGTTTGTGTAACAAAATGTTGACATTTTCACGATACAATTGTGTTTATCTGACCTTGGGTACCCGATTGAAAGTATTATTTAGAGTTTTGTACGAATATGATGAAATTTTGGACCGAGGAATTTTATTTTAAAGTTCTATCGATCATATATCTATTGACCATACACCATACTTTATACCTATTTAACTGAATTTAGTTGGTTTTTATGTAAAATTAAAATTCAAGTAACATCAACGCCGTATTATATAATTATTTAACGTGTATATACTTATATTAAATTTATAAGTTTCGGCGAATTTAATTTAAATTAAAAATAAATAACGCGTAAATAATTTGAAAATAAATATTTATGTATACCTTAATTAAATACACATGTTGTTATATATAATGCAAGTTCTTTAATTTCTATTTTACCTGTTGTTTATAATGGTTATGAACTAGTCTAGATTTACATTTTTATTGTTTAAGCGTATGATGCTTTTCTATTTATTACATGGTTTTTGTCTAATCTTTTGGTGAATCTTGTAATTATGAATACTTTAATAGACACTACAAATTTACTCTAATATTCATGCTCGCAACAAACTTTAACCATACACATGGACACTATTTATACATGTAAATATAAGTGTTAACTTATCATTTAATCTGATTTATATGATCGCTTTATTCCTGACTACAGCAAGAATTAGAAACGCTATATAATTTCAACAGTGTGTCATTAATGACCACTGTATATTTGATTGTTTACAATTTTTAAAATGTGGACATTTGAGTTCAATTAACAATTTTATTTATACAAATAGAAATAATTCTAACTTAATATGTTTTTGGTTTGTTACTATAGAATTTCCGAAGGAGAATGAAATAATTGAACTGTTACCGTGTATAATATGTAATCGTTCATTCCGCCCAACTTTATTACAACGCCATTCAGCCATATGCGAAAAAAACGCCAAGAAGCGTAAGATACCATTTGATTCATCTAAACAACGTAGAGAAGGTACTGAAATGGCTGCATATTTACCACTTGTGAAGAAAACTCAAGATATTTATACTGAGACAAAACAATCGAAAACAAACTGGAAAATCAAACACGAAGAACTCATTCAAGCTGTAAAAGCAGCAAGAGGTGAAAAAGTTGATAAATATATACCATCAAAACCTATTGATACTGAAGCATGTCCACATTGTGCTCGTAATTTTGGACCAAAATCATACGACAGACATGTAGAATTTTGTAAAGAAAAAGCTCAAAGAAAATTTTCTGCACCAGTGATCAGCCAAATAGCTAAAGAACGGCTTGAGGCAAGAACAAAAGTTAGTATATTTGCTTTAATTGATTATGGTTTGTATTAAAAATATATCATGTTTTTTTTTTGTTGAACTTAACATGTTTTTTACAACTCTTAATTGATTTAAATTAAAATTTATTTCGGTTTTTTAGTACCGTGCACCTCAACTCAAATCACAACGTACAGTTACTAAAGAGAAATATTCTCCAAAAACTAGAAGTTCTTCTAAAGATGTTTCAAGTATACCAATAAAAGCGATACAACCATTAAAAGATGTTAAAAAAATAACTCCAACGCCAAATGGCCATTTGTGTATGTATTCTAAAACTTATTGTACATAATATAAAATCAATATTTGAAAACTTAGTTTGCCGACAAATTTTTATTATTTTATTTATGAATAAAATTTTCTTAAATGTATGGAGTAATAAGATTAATTAAATATAAATGTTTTAATAATGCATTTACTGCTAATTTTATTCAATGGCACACAATTTGGAAGTTTTTCAAGAACTATAATAATATTGGTATAATAGACTGTTGAAATAATTTGTTCCCTTAAGTGAGTGTAGGAGATCCCATTGTATTAGTTATATTTAGATATTTGTATTTTTAATCTCTTCCTGTTAACTTTTCAAAAACACATATGTTATTTTAAAGGAAGACACATAATGTTTAATTATAGAATTCAATCATCAACTGCTAACAAAAATGCCATTAAATAATATGATTATATAATTTTGTTTAGCTAACATCAATATGACGCAGCCTTCAGTATTGAAAAAAAAAAATCAACCGTCAAAAAGTCTCTATGGGTAAATGTCATTATTATATAAATTATTGTACATTTTTATAATATTTCATTATAGTATTTTATATTTTTTTAGGAGTAGAAATGTAAAATACTTACCTCAAAAACCAGTTATAAAAAAAGAAACAACTATGAAGAAATCTGAGTCTGCATACATGCTTGATTCACAAAATCAAGTAAAACGAGAAATTATTGAAACTGTTAATAATTGTGACAAAAAATCAAAATCGTGAGTGAAGAAACAAAATATACAAATTTGTATTTAAATAAGCTAAATAAAAATTATGTATTAATTTATAATACAATAAAATTTGATATTTTAAAATTTTTCATATACCAATTCATTAAAAATAAATATCCCAATATAATATGTAATTATAACTTATATTAATTGGACAATTACTAATGTACAAGTATTAATATTTTTTCCGGATCAGTTTTAATAATTTCAAATAAAAACTAAAAATAAAGGAGGCTTAAACAAAGATGGTGTCGAGACCTAAACACATAATAATTATAAACTAAAAAAAATAAAAAAATTACATATACATAAAAAAAAATATATATTAAACACTTAAAATCAAAACAAAGTGTTACTGGGTTACTCCTTTTTTTTATGCTACTCACACCATACAACATATATGCTTATTGTAAATAGATTTACAGATTATAAAGTTTCTAATAAAAAAAAAAAAATAAATAAATTGTTATATATCTAGTATTTTAAATGATTTAAATTTGGTTGGGGAAATTATTTGTGATCAAAGGATATTATTGTAAAATGCAGCATTTAATGGTGATTATGTTTGATAATCTACAACACATAAGCTATAAAATTACTATTCGTTTATGAGTATAGTGAAATTTTACTATAAAATAAAATAATTACGAATAATAAAGACTTATCAATATATATTTTAAAATATTTAAAACATTTATATATTAGGTTTTTACTTTTTAGTAAATTAGACCATTCAGTCATATCATAAAAATAAACTATTTTTATTAATTTTCAAATTGTTAAATATATTGATTATAAGTTATAATTATAAACTATCGATATTTTTTTAATATTATATATTTTGTTTTTTTTAAATATGCTAATAGTATATACATTTTAATCAAAATAATTTATAGCGGAAATAATATCAACAAAATTATTTGTTATTTAGAGTTTACAAATATAAAATACAATAAATTATGTACACATTTTAATGAAAAAGAAAAATAATTTTACATCATAAGCATTTTTTTTTTAAAAGGTATGCAGTTTTGATATCAAAGATATTTCATAAAATAATGTTAATTTTTAAAGTATTTGTATTAATAAATAAAAAACGTATGTTATTAAAATATATGTAATAAATTGAAAACAATTTATAATATATGGTGACAAATAAGAATAAAACATTGCGCTTTATATTAAATTATTAAACGTTTCATAATTTAGTTTACCAAAAGATTGTTATTAGTTTAAAAAAATCATTAGAAATAAAATAGTGTATTAAAATTAATATTAATGGAGAATAAATTAACAAATATATATATTAAATTTAAAAAAGCCATATTCGATATTTATTTAATTTTAAATAAGTTTTTTTTCTATGATTTATATTTTGATTCTTATACAACTGTATGGTTTGAATTCAATAACCAGCTTGTACTAGCATATTTAAATTACAAGATTAAGTTTTTTTTTCAAAAATAAGTATCTGAGAAATGTTAATTTTTATAATATACTTTTAATCTACTTTATTTAAAATATTGTCTTATTATTTATAATTGTCTATTTTATTTAATATATTAATTGTTATTGTTTTTTAGCCAACCTCATTTGGACAGTTACAATACTCATTTAGATGACTATGATCCATTCAAATCAGCTGAACAACAAATAAAAGAGCTCGAATTAGACATAATTGACATTGGTCTCAAAAACCCTTTGAATTGTACCCAGACAGATAACATCGAAAATCTGCAGTTTTCTCCCACGTCTGCATTTGTTAAATATTCACCAGTCTCTCCTTTAATGATGTCTTCTGATGACATTGGAAACTTAATTCCTGACCAATTTCACACGGAGACTAATTTAAACAGTCACCCATTACACAATTTAAGCAATTTGAGTTTATGTTCCATTGTCAGTATTGAATCAGCCGATTTTAATAACAAAACTCATAGTGCTTTAGTACGGGGTACAGAACTTCCAAAAAGTCCTACAAAGCGTATTAATTCTCATAATCCTAAGAGACATATAGCTATTGAAAATATGTTATACGGTGACAGTAAAAAAGATAAATCGAACCTTAAATTTGACTTGGCTGAACAAGAACTTTTAAAATCTGTATCAGAATTTGAAAATTTGTTAAAGTTAACAGATGATGATGATATAGTATCACCATCTTTAAATAGGACCTCAGCCCTTAGTATGATCAATGGAGTAAATTATAGTTGCAGTGCTGATTCGGCTTATGGAAGGTAAGGCGAGCAATCGATGGTGTTTCAGTTGTCACGGGGCACTTGCACGGTTTTATCCGGGTTTCATGTGGAATTTGACACTTACTGATTTTTGCTCAAAATCAGCCTAACACGGGTAGTTAACACATTAAAATTATTAACAGTTTATTATTTAATTTTTACAGCACTATAACACAATTTGATCATATTTTTGCTTATTCTGAACATGATCATTTAGTTAGAATACAAAATTGACTAATTAAAATATTTAAATAAATACGAGCAATTTTTGTTTTACATTAAAATGTAGTCATTTTTTTTATATCATTTTAATAAAAATTATTACATTTTTTGCATTGACAATTGTAAAATTTGTTTTTAATAAATTAATAATAAAAACATTGCTTCAACGTAACATATACAATATACATCGTTAAATGAAATCATTTTTAATCTCTAAACCTTTGGTTATAAAATTTCACTTTTAATTGTCAAATAATAATGATAATTCATTAATCGTTAAATAATTTTTTATTTACGCTGTTTAAGAGTGTTGTTAAGGTTTGGTTTAATATTAAAATATATTGATGGGTGTTTTATATAAAGTGTTCACAAAACATAATAATTATGTTTGCAGAATTAAATAATAAAAATAATAATTTAATTAAATTTATAAATTAATATATTTAATAATAATTGATAAAATAATAATCCAAAGCTAATTTAGGATGTTTGAGATTGTTTTAAACAAAATTGTATTCGATTTAAAATATTTATCATTACACTGCTTATCTTGAGTGTTGTTTTAAGGCTTAAATCTAATTTTATCGATAAATATAAGTTCTTGTTTTTTTAGTAAGATTGTTTTAATAAATGTATATTGGTATAAAATTTTAATTCAAATAAAATATTGTATCGTTCGATATTAATAATAATGTTATTTAGCTGCCATATGAAAATTAATTAATTCAAGATATTTGTTCCTTTTAATTATATATTTTGATTAAAATTTGATTCAAGAATTTTTTTAAATTAATAGAATAAATTGATCGTTTAAATCTTACAATTTATTTATTGCATTTTTTTTTTCGTAGTTTGAACAGAAAATCAGAAGAACAGACGACCACTGATAATTGTATAACGGCTATGAAAACTGCTAAATTTTGTCACGAATGTGGATTTAAATATCCAATAGCTGATGTGAAATTTTGTACTGAATGTGGCATGCGGCGCATATTCTCGTGATTGTATTTCTTCAACAATAATGTTATGTTAAGTAATCAAATAATAACTAATAAGTCAACAAAATTTATAACATTTTTTATTGTTTGTGAGAAACGAGTTTCATTATTCATCGATACATAATTTAAAGTCTATTTTAATATTTTTATACATGTAACTAATAAGCTAACAAAGGTTTATAATTAGTATAATAGAAATTTACATTAATTTTGTTTAATCTCTGAGACTGATTTTTGAAATTGAAATTAGTTTGAGTGTAACATGTCACATAATTATTTTATATTTTGCTAATTTAACGAAACCAAAGTATTAACAAAGACGTGATTTGTATACAGCAGTCGTCTATAGAATATGTTCTACAATTTAGTATATTTATAATTATATTAATTTTTGTTTGCTTTAATTATTTCCTCTACTTTAAAATATATTAAGTATTTTTGAATATCCTTTATAAATGCTTAAAATTGTCAAGCAAAATGTGTATAAAGTATTAAGATGCTAAATATTTACTTTCAAATGACCAATATTCAAATCCTTTAAGTGATTTCAGTTGTTTATAAATATTGGTTAAAAAAATACGCGTTACATTTTTCAGAATTGTTCTTTTAAATACTTCGAGATACTTTGTGTTTATTCCAAATTTTGACATTTCTTACTTTTATTTAATACAATTTTATAATTATGACATCATATTTCATAGTTTTACAACACATTTAATACTTAACGTAATTTTTTTAGGAAAATGATAATACGGCGAAACATTTAAAATGTATTTTTCTAATATTTATCAATTAATTACTTATCTTATTTAAAGTACTAACACGATTAATTTCGTAAATTTAATGTTGAAATTTTTTCACGCGCTTAATTTAACATAAATGTTAAAAAAATCAATTTGCAGCGTGAATAATAACGACGGTAAAATACAATAGAATACAAACATATAAAATCGTTCATGAGGGGAATAGCAAATTACAAATAATGCGTAACGTGTATGACGACGACGAACGAACGTGAGAAATTTCAACTTTTAAAATCGACGATCTAACCGTCAACGATTATTTTCGACGCCGTCGTTAATTTGCCCGCTCTGTGTTTATTTTGTATTCGGGAACGAAACGTTTATTTTCTACCGAAACGCCGTTAAACAGGTACTGTCGACATTTTTGCTTTTGCGTCCGTCGGCTAAAATCGGCCGCCAACCCAAAATAACGACGTTACCCCGAACGCGTATTGTCATTCGAAAATTCGGCGGTTCGCCTAACCGTACGTGTTGACTGATACCCCCCCCATACCCAGTGACGGTGGTTTTGCGATGTTTATCGCGTTACGTTGTTTAGAAAATACCGATCGTTTCGTTTATTCGTCGTTGTCGCGTTATTGGGACGAACGGCGTACAAGTTACATAAAACTACGTGAACGTGTATTTCGTCAAAAGTAAAAGAACGTTTTCTCGCCGCTTAGCTTCATAGTTGGCGCTAAGACGATGCCGATAAGCGGAACGCTTTATGTATGACGCCGACGGTTCACCGCGACGAGTGGAGGACGTTTATGTGTGGCGCCATAGGCAATGCTCCGTAATAATATCGAAATCGTTTTAACTCGTCGTTAAGCGCGTAAAACATCGCGTTTCGTAACCAGTAATTTCGCCCGTAAATTACGAACGCGGATGACATTGTTATTTCGGTGGAATATTCGAACGGGAAACTGCGCGGACCCGACGGTATGATTGTGTATTCCAAGTATTTATTCAATTCCTCGAACATATTGCATTCCCGCGTTAAAAAGACGTTTTCTTTTCTTTTTTTCGAATTTGTCTCTAGTTTTTATTCTATTAATATTAAGCGCCCGTTCATATATGAAAATATCACTATCGTTTATATATATATATATACGTACGTGTACGAATTTTTATTAAAATATTTTCGTCGCTCTGTTGTCGCGCGCTATTCTGTAATTGTATACGCCTGACCGGCGCCATTTTTATTTTCGAATCAATAAAACGTCAACTAGTTAAGTGACGTCTGCACGTTTATTCATTTAACCGAACGTTATTCCCCGGCAATCGATTTTCAAATATCAGTTATCAATTTAACCGTCCTACGAAACGGTACTTTACCATACTGTTGAATGATTTCATAGATGTGTGTGTGTGTGAGGTGTATAAAAATGTATTAGGAACGTAGGCCCGTAATATTTGGACGGTATTCCGAAAAATCGTTGATTGTCGTTACGCCCGTGAACTTTGAACGCCTTTCGAAAAACGAACAGAGTTTCGTTCCGTATCGTTTTGCGAACGCCATAAAACGGTCGCTTTCGGTTACGAAAATAACACGAATACGACCGTAACAACGACCCACGGCTAAAAATGTGTGTCCGTTCGCGAAACGCCGACATCCGTATTCAACAGGCCGCCGCCCTTTCCGAACGCTTTTTCGTATTGTATGGTGATAAATGACTACGTTCGTACCGGCGAACGAGCCGTCGTAGCGCGTAGTTAGGCCTATTATTTCCATCCCTCCCTCAACTACACACGTTTTTCGACGTTGTCGACGGGACGTGCTGTTTCATCAGCTACTGCCGGCAAAATTGTCGGCGCCGACGATGTCCGCACGTTACATATTCAGATGGTAAACAGGAACCGATCGGCAGCGTCCGGTTGTGGCTGGGATATGCACTCGCCATCGGCCGGAAAACGGCGGAAACATTGGCTGGTACGAAATTTCGCGAAAATTGTCGCTGGCGCGAATGTTCGCGAGTCCGTGACAACGGGGCACGGACGTATTTCAACCAGGAAACCCCCACCGACATCGCGCGGCGCGACCTTTGTACGATTCGCGCGTTCGCCGGCGTACGTTTTTTTTGTATCGAATACGACGGACCGCGCGCGAGTGGTTCGTGACGTACAGTCGCGTACCGTGAGCGCGCCGTGTCGTTCGTTCGATTCCGTCGCGTTCGCGCGTCCTATAGCCACGCGTAAATCAATCGCGTTCGGTTTTCGCGCCTTTGTTTCTTCTCTTCCTCCCCCCCCCACCCAATTTATACACATGCCGACGCTCCGGACCGCCGTTGTCGTTACCGTTCTGCTGGCGTCCCTGTCGGCGGCGGTCGCGCCCGCCAACCAGTGTCGGCTCGTCCGCTCGCTCCGGGCCGAAATCGCCGGCTACCGGCCCGTCGTTGACCGCGTGTTGTCGTACGTCCGCGGCACCGACGGCTACAAGGGCCGCACTTGGGCCGCGCTGTCCGAGTTCGTCGACGAATTCGGTTCCCGGTTGGCCGGCACGCCGAACCTCGAGAACTCCATCGATTACGTGTCGAACAAACTGAGAACCGCGGGCCTGGACAACGTGCACGCCGAACGGGTACAGTTCACCGGATGGCAGAGGTGAGTAGAGTGGGACGTATCAATCCCGTCGACAACGTCCCCGACCCCTCTTCCTCACGGTTTTAAATTCGCGAAACAATCGTATCTATATACCGGGGCTTCGTTTTCGGACAACCCTCCTCCCCTTCATCATACACACACACACATATATCATCGTCTCGTCACCGATCTTATGTCGTTGTCGCACGGACCGCGCCCGACCGACCACTCCATTAACGCGCGCATACCTCGGTCGAATCGGATCTGACCGGTGTACTCCGTGTATCCGGTTCCCCACGCCCATTCGATACGGCCGTTCGTGTCCGAACGCCACAATTACGACGACGATTAAAATCGTTCGCGCTCTATGGCCAAAAATTACCCGATTTTCCCAGGACTCCGATTGACCGGTGGTTGTCGTGCCCGGCCGAAAGCGCCAGAATCACTCGATTCGCCGGCAATCTCCCCCCCGACGGATCGCTCTATGTTCCGTCCGTCGTTCCCTTTCGTGTTGTTCCTCTTTTCTCACGCGTCCCCCAGTCGTCCTTATCGAAAATCGTTTTTCGCCAGACCCGATTTTTTTTCCCCGTTCTCCATAACGAAATAGCGTCACCGCTGTACGTAATTATTTTTGTACGGGCGCGCGGCGGTCGTCACACGCTTCGCGCAAGTGGCTTTTGTTTACAGATGCTCCGCCAACGCGGCACCGTTCGGATAAATATTTCTAGGCAATCGGCTTACACATTGCCGCGACACGAGTCGAACGTATTTCATTCGTGTACGCGTTCACTACGATTTGGTATATGGAATAGGCGTCGCCAATAATTACACTACCGAAACCGCGAAACGTTACTCGACCAAAATGCCGTAACCGTTGCGCGGCGGTGGACGCATTTATTATGGGAAAGGCCGACCGTCGCACGTTGGCCGGCTGAACCGCTCGTAACCGACATCGCGCGCGTACGACACGGTTTTCTTTGTTACGTAGGCGTCGCGAATCCGCGTGGATGGTCAGCCCGAGGTTGAAGAACTTGGCGATGCTGGGATTAGGCGACAGCGTGGGTACGGTTCCGGAAGGCATCAGGGCCGATGTGGTGGTGGTCCAATCGTTCGACGACCTGGCCAATAAATCGTCGCAGGTAATTTCCGCCGCCGCGCGTCGTAATACAATCCGTGGACGGCGTTCGTTTCCGTAGGTCGGCGGCAAAATCGTCGTGTACAACCAACCGTACGTGTCGTACTCGGAGACGGTGGCGTACAGGTCGTTGGGAGCAACCGTGGCGTCCAAGTACGGCGCCGTGGCCGCGTTGATCCGGTCCGTCACGCCGTTCTCGTTGAACACGCCGCACACGGGCCATCAGTCGTACGGTGGCGGCGTGAACAAAATACCGGCGGCCTGCATCACGGTCGAGGACGCCGAGCTGTTGCAACGGATGTACAATAGAGGTACGTACGCGTGGGTACACGCCCGTGTTCCAATCGAACGAACGTCTTACGACGACGTCTCGCGCGAATCCGTTGCCCGAGAGAGCGTCGCGCGGCATCTGCCACAATCCCGTCACCCCGAGGCGGACTATTCGTTCGTTCGACAGACGAAAAGCCGAGCGATTGTGACCGAAACACGGGAATCTTCTACCGGTCGTCACGATTTACGGATATACGGTATATACGCTCGACGCGTCCTCGGGCGGGGACATGAGGGGGGGGGACGTAGAACCGCGAAGTTTTAATTTTACGAAAAGTATACGCGACGGCTCTTTCGAAAACGGACGACGTTTTGATTAAAATCGACGATATCGCTGGTTGTTGTCCGGTCACGGAAAGCCCGCGACGTGGCGACAAAATCCATCTGTGGACCGTTCGCCGACGACGGTGTTATTATTTTTATTATCAATTAGACGTTCCCGTTTCATTAGGCCCGTGTGTCGCCGCCATATGCGGAAAACCTCCCTTCTCCCACTAAATTTGTCCTTGAGCAATCTATTCGGCGTCCCTCCCGCACCCCATCCCCGGAACGTTTCGTCGTGAAAACCACCGCCGCTTTCGTACCGTCGCAAAAAGGAAACGTTCCGACGGTCGTAACGATTTTCGAACGGCCGCAGTATCGTCGTGGTTGACCCGAGACCAATGTTTACGGTAACGACCGTCGGTAAATTCCCACCCGGTTCGTGAGTTGGTGGCGAACGACATCGGAGTTGATGATTTTACGCGGTCGGACGATCGAAAGGGCGAAATTCGTTCAGCGGCCATTCGTTTCGATTGACCAAAAACAGCGTGTTTTCGACCGTTCGCCGAGTCCTTTACGCGACACGAAAATCGGAAAGCCGACGTTGAAGCTTATGGGGGGGTGTATGAGGTTTCGACCCCGAAACCAATATTCGGTCTTCGTAGTAGATAACGGGATTGTCTCCAACGGCAAAGGAAGTACGCGACAGGTTCGTTAGTACGTCGTGGTAATCGGTTTTCCGGTTTTTATTCCGAACAAAATTGCCCATTTCGTGCCGTAACGATAAACGTGGTAAACTAGACGGTTTATAAAAAACCCATTTTCGCACGTCGTGGTGAAAACAATGTTCGACGAAAACTTAATGACATGTGGTTGGCGGCGGGCCGTTGGTTCGTTCGTCACGGTCGCGCGCTTTCGGTTCGACGAAATGTTGCCCAAAAAAAGCGTTTCGGCTGTTCCTTTAACCCTCTGAGTTGGATCCGTGTGAATACCTTCGGCAAAAGACTAGGTAAACACAGATTCCAAGACGTCAACGAAATTAAACGGAACACAGCGGAACAATATAAAACGTCAATTACGAACAAATTCAAAGACGCTCGGGAAAAACGGCGATTAATTAATTATCCTCAATTCGTGCTTGTAGTTTTAAATAAAATGTCCCCGTACTTTTTGAAGACGTCTCGTAAATAAACGCATCGTTTCAAACGGAAATTGAGGAACCGGAGTTCGCGTACGTTTAAACGTTATTTTAGTTTTCTCCGCGTACATTTATCTCCAAGTACTTAAAAAAAACTGCTTAATAATATTTTGTTAAGTGCTCGGATAATATTTTTTTATTCGAACAATAAAACTGTTTATTTTACTACCGAACTATGTCATATATATATATGACGTATAATATCGATACCGATACATTGTACGTTCCGAACGTTGTCGAGTTTATTAAAATAAATCGTAAGCTATCCGAAAGTATTTAATTATTTTTTATTTATTTACGTATTTAACTTAGTTGGTTGTACGTGTTTAATCTAACGTAATTATCGTAAAATGAAGTTTCGAAATCGAAAAGTCATAGGTCGTTTTTTTTTTTTAGTTACGCGTATATAATAACGTACAATCATTTAATACACGGCCGAATACCGTTAAATTAATCAACAGTCGTTTATGGAAAATATATAATTAAAAAAAAAATAACTCGATCACCGATAACGAGTTCGCGTTTTATTTAACCGTTAAAAATGCAATAACGCGTATTTTTATAACGGTTGAAAACACGTCGACATTCGAATAGGGTTTAAGAGCCGTTTGATATAAAAGTACGCGCCGAACTTCGTCGATTATTTAGAAAGTCGTGTTTTTTAATCGATCGTCTTAGGACGGTAGTTAAACGTAGTTTCGGTGTCTTATCGACGGAGAGCACGACGATTCCCGTACGCGAAAAAGCTAGTAGGAGAGGCCAGCGGTTAGGCGGTTTAGCGAGGTTCGGTCGAGAACTATTAGTTCGATCTACACTGTTTCCGCCGCCCCTTCCCTCCCCCCCTCCATTCGAACGTACTAGGCGAATATTCGATCCGGATATATACGCACGCGCGGGGTGTTCTCTCCTGTTGCGTCAGGTTCCAAGTTGGAGATCCTGTTGAAAATGGACGCGACGTTTTTCCCCAACGCCACGTCGAGGAACACGGTGGCCGAAATCGCGGGCGCGGCCGACCCGGGCAAGGTGGTGTTGGTCTCCGGTCACCTGGACAGTTGGGACGTGGGTCAAGGCGCCATGGACGACGGCGGCGGCGCGTTCGTCAGCTGGAACAGTCTGGTCGTGTTGAAAAATCTCGGGCTCAGGCCCAAGAGGACAATACGGTGAGTCGCGTCGGCTAATGTAACGTAAAACGTTTTTCCGCCCGGATGGCGGGGCGCGTTGGGAGGTTAGTGTCCCCACGTGTATTCGGATTCCGTTAGCGTAGTAGTAGCAGTGGTACGGGTTGGGCGTTTAAAACGAGTGTCGGGGGGGTTCGGTCGATTTGGAAAACGGACGTTTTTCGAACGTTTCCCCGCGAAATGTCGGCGTACGCACGCACGCAACGGACTGTGCAAATCGGTCGGCACCAACGACGACCATTTTCGTACTGTAGAAACGACGCGTCGATCCGATAAACCGTTCTTGATGTCTACACCGAATAGGCTTCCCGAATACACCTTCTATTAGCGGAATAAAAAGGTGATCGACTCTTCGCCCTCGCCTCTTTCCCAGCTATTTGGGGACGGCCCCATCACGGTGACCTCAATATCCGCTTGACCCGATCTGCCGCGTCATTCACCTTACACACCACCAGCAGTCCTCGTATCGGTCTACCGTTTTGTCTTTGGCTCTTCCTCTTCCTCAGCGCTAACCGTTTTCATTGTTTCCGAATTTTCTCACCTCGTACAAACACGACCAAACCATCCAATTCTATTCTCCCTCGCGCAATTCGATAAAATCGGGTGGCGGTGTTGGACGCTGCGCGCGATCGCGTCGGTACAGTTTTAACGACGGCGGAAACGAAGTTTTATTCGAGGAAGCGTAGGCGTGTCGGGGTTCTCAACATGTTCTCTATATAATGGTAGAATTTGCCTCCCCCCCTGTCGTTTTACTACGTCGTTTTCGTATAGTATTCCGTTAAATAAACGCGGTTGTTTTCTTTTCCCCGGGTCGCGTTTTAATCGGATCACGCCGACGCGTACGCCGTGTTACGAATTCGCGTGTAATCGACAATCGAAATTTCGCGCGGGCAAAGTAGTAACGTTCGTGACGACGACGCCGCGTTTCGTTCGGTCCCGGTGGCGATCGAAACGAAATACGGACATTATGGGCGGCGCGCTTTTCGATCCATATTACCCGGCGTCGATTGGCTTATAACGAATTAAACGTCGATAGAGCCCGCGCGTCACCGCGTAAAACGTTTCGCTCGGCTATTTTATTAATCGTTCCGCGAAACGAACGAGGTGACCGATATGGTTAACGACGATCCGCGTAAAACGCTTTTAATCGCTCTGCCGGCGTGGGATCGGACGGCGCGCGTGAATCGGCCATACACAAGCCTACGACGAGTTGATTTGGCGATGTCTCGCGGACCAGACGAGAGCGCGCGAACGTCACTTCCCGGGTCCGCAGCGTACGTGTTACTACTGTACATTTATTCTCGTTCCCGTCATTTTTCTCGCGAAAACGATTCCCGAGGTAGCGTTGGAAAGTGATTGTCGTCTCCGAAAACGAAAATTGTGTCGCGGCGTTCAAATTCGATTTTATCCGGGATCAAAATAATAGTAATTTTCAACGAAAATGGTACCGTTGACATCGAAATTCGTAAGCTCCTTACACACACATATATATATACACACACACACACACACACAGCGCGTAATCAGACTGACCTTCTGATATCAATACTGTTGACGCGGTCTTCGTGAAATTTTAAAAGTATGTTGGTACAACCTTCTTTTCTACCAATACCGAGTTTGAAGTTGATGGGACCATTTGTAACGATTCAGCGGTAGTTCGCTTAAACGCTGTGCGTTGTCGTAACATCGAAATGGAAACGAGCGACGGGACGCGATTAAGTTTTGTTTTAAAGCTGCTAAAAGTGTTACGGAAACGATCGAAATGTTAAAAATCGTTCACGGCGAGTCTGTAATGTCTCGTGCCGACGTGTTTCGTTGGTACAATCAGTTTCTTTTTCGAATTCGGTTAATTCGCCCGGACATTGCGGTTTTAAAAATCGAAAGTGAAAACATTGTCGATCGTTTCTCTTTTTGACTTGGAAGGAATTGTGCACCGAGAATTCGTTCCTGAGGGAAGTACAGTCAACGGAACATGCTATCAATGTGTTTCAGACCGTCTCTGTAAAAGGATTGTGTACGTGTTAGACCGAACTTGTGGAAAGATCGATCTTTTTTCGTGTTACACGACAACGCACCTGTTCATTCCGCAGCGACCAACATTCAATTCTTGGCGTAGAAAAATGGTCCCGCCTCCCCTGCTCACCGGATTTAAGTCTTCTCCTTCTTCCCCCCTCGACTATTTTCTGTTCCCGAAGTTGAAGATAGAGTTGAAAAGGCACCGTTTCGCTTCGATTGAAGAGATTCAAGCGGCTGTGACGAGGAAACCGAACTCGATTTCGAAGGGCGATTACTGAACCGTTACAAATGATCCGATCGACTTGAAACTTGGCACGGGCAGAGAAGAAGGTTGTACCGAAATACTCCTAAAATTTCACGAAGATTACGCCGATAGTATCGATTTAAGAAATACAGTCTCATTACTTATCGGACGCCCTGTGCATATATATGAATAGTTTACCACGGACGATTTATTATTACGTATATTGAATCGGTTTCTTTTATATATATACAGTTATAATTAGTATAATTCTTTGTCGATAATTGAAATTGATACGATCTGTTTAAATTAAAAAAACGATCGGCGGGAGGTCGACAAAACCGATCCGATCGTATTAACAAGCACGAATGTGATACGTCGAGCGACGTTATAAAGAGGGTCGCAGTTGACATTGTTAATTTATTCGGCACCATCAGAAATTTAAACGTACCCAGAACGCGGTCAACCGCGCGATCCGACCTCCTCCCCCCACTCCCTCGTCCGATCATCCCCCCACCCGGTATGGGAAAATCCGAGCGCGCGATCGCGTTAAAATAGTTCGCGCCTATTTATTCGTATACAGATGTCTATTGTGGACCGCCGAAGAAGAAGGGTACATAGGAGCGGTCGCGTACTTGAAGAGCCACAGAAAGGAACTTGGACAATTTAATTTGGTCATCGAGTCGGACGAAGGGACGTTCCAACCCTACGGTATAGCGTTCCACGGTTCGGACACGGCAGCGTGCATTATGGCCGAGGTGGCGAAGTAAGTATTACGCGTGTTTAACAATAATCGGAAATACGACTCGATATGTTGCCGTTCAACGAGTGCCGAACGACACGATTAACACGTTGGATTCAATCGAAATATTTTTGAAAACAACGATTATTCGACGTAACATTGAATCGTTACACCATTGAGATTATGTTTCTATATCGTTATCGTCGTAAATAACGTATTGGTATATATATAAATATATATATATATATATAAGATTTGCGGCTAGGATGTGTACGCTATATGTAAAGATTGAGAGCGTTGGGCACTAGTTTCGTGTCATTCGGTACGGCGTACGCCCTGAAGCCGTTATTGCGTTTAAAGGCATTTGGAAACAACTACGGGTAAATAATTTCGTTTGAAAATCTATCGCGAAATTGTAAAAACTACAACGAACAGAAACGCCCGTTTGAACGAAACCGTTACGCACGTTTATCCGGTATAAACGTTTAATAATCCAAAAAACACTCGTCGTCGTGTTGTACGAACACTGTACGTAATTTCGTTTCATATACAAACGTATAATAATAATAAGCGCTTAATCGTCTTTCGAATTGTAAAATGACAAACACAGATACTGTCGATTCGATCGATTTAAATCCATCGGAACGTAACGGTCGTCAGTTCCGACTTGCGAGATGTACTCGTTGGTGAAATCCGGCGTGCGTCTGGGACGATTATAATCGCAGCGTCAACGTTGGGTGGTGGTGACCACCACACCAGACATTGTGCGCGCCGGAACGGAACGGTCGATTCTTTTAAATCTCGACTAATATTACGGTAGCGTTGCGCCGACGTGCGTGTCAACGACAACGGGAATATAACGGAGTCCAAACACGAAACGCCGTACGCGGTTTATACTTTTCGCTCGATCAATTTGTTGATTTTTAGATTATTCGACTCGATTAACGCGACCACCATGGAGCATACTAAAGGGAACGTCGGCTCGGACATCGAAGTATTCGAAGATTTGAATATACCCGGCGCAGCACTGTTGAACAGGAACGAAAAATACTTTTGGTACCATCACACCGAAGCAGACACGATGGACGTCGAGAACCCAGATTCGTTAGACTTAAATACGGCCATGTTCGCGATTACGTCGTACATAATTGCCGATTTGTCCGTAGATTTGCCTAGATCGTAATAGATTATGGAATTCCGTAGGGCGTTTTTAAGTAAATAGGCCAGCTAGTTGATTCGATTTCAATCGCAATGAACGAAAAATAGTTATCAAATCGCCGGTGTACGCGCTGAATATTTATATTTTGTAATCGATTTTTTTTTAGTTATCGAGATGCACGCGCCGGGGGATTCGTTTGTCGCTTTGCGTCAACGCTATACAAATATTATAAATATAAATTATTCGCGCGGCAGTGTTGTGTATTCGTGATGACGATTTCGACCAAATATAATTTTCAATTGTAAAGCGTGACCGGAACGTTGTTGTTGAATTGTGTACATCGTGTGGTTCGACAGGGTTTCGAATCGTGTTTGCCGTCAAAACGAATTTAAGTTTTCGTCAAAATAAGAACATTTCTTTTATGCAAAAAAAC
The DNA here is from genome assembly GCA_025469175.1 of Geopemphigus sp. TES_GeoC_2020. Lineage (NCBI taxonomy): Eukaryota > Metazoa > Arthropoda > Insecta > Hemiptera > Aphididae > Geopemphigus > Geopemphigus sp. TES_GeoC_2020. Next base: position 24,208 of record JAIPRN010001652.1, read on the forward strand.
CATGCGCGTGTCGCGCCTATTAAAGCGTAATTTATCGGGGTTGTACGTTTGAACAAAAAACTCGTACCGCCTCAGATTTAAAGGGAAAAACGTCTTTATTACTATAATACTATTTCGTAAGACGGATTTTTACCTAGAGTAACTGGTTCAATAACCGCTCGTTATTTGTATCGACATTTCCCGGCATAGTCGTCGTTCGTTCGTCGTGATACTTCGTTCGCGTTGGTTGCCTTCCACGGGCCACAGTTCGGTTATTTTTCCCGGTACCGTGACTTTTACATTTTTCGCCTAGCCGGAAAACCGAACAGTTTTCGATCGTTAGTTGTGACGCACGCGTGCCCGTTTCTTCGCGCCCGTACTTTACACGAATACAACGCTCGCACGTTATATACGTAACGCGTGTAAAAAAAAAAAACGCGCGTAACAATGGGGGCCCCCACCGCGGACGAAACGACGACGAATTTCATTCGACTGGTAATATTTCCAGCTGACGACGAATACGGTACGAACGACGATTAAATATTTTCCTTTGTAGACCACCTCAACGATAATATATATATGTATAGATATTTGTATGTGTGTGCGCGAGCGCGCGCTCGTTTTTCCCTCTATCCCTGTCCCCTTTCGATCCTCTGTCACGGCGCATTTAACCGTGTAAATATGTTGCCACGAAAACACGACCGTGACATTTTGGCATTCAAAAGACATCCCCGACGAATGGAAAACAATTAGGACGAAACGCAAGTTCCGAGGGAACAATGCCAAATGCGTCATTTTTTTCGGTCCGCAAATTATTTTATGCGTCGATCGGAACGAACAATAAATTCCGACGTACGGTCGTTTAGTACGCTTCGCCGTCGCGCGATTATCGTCACTGTACGGGAAGGAATAATAAGTCGTCGGTCGTTCATTTGTCCGCTCGTTAATTACGGCCTCGAGGTTCGCGCTCAAACGCGATCGCCGTATAACATTTTGGCGAATTCACGGTTCTCGACTTTTCCAATTTACGGTCTCGCCGAGATCGCGTTAGTGGTATGACCCGAAATACCGAGGCCCTTCGCCGTATCGCCCACGACAACCGTGTTCGTATTAATTGCACGTGGCGCTTTAAGGGACAACACGGGCGTTTTAAACAATTCGAACGAAAATTACCGCGTAAGACTACGGGTTTCGCGACGGTTCCCTTTTCCGTAAACGCGTTTTCGTATTTAGCGCGAAAGCTCCGAATTTCACTCGGGGCGCCAGTTTACGGTAGCCGGTTTTATTAAATTCGAATTATAATCGACGCGTTTTTCTTCCCGCGATTTCGCAAACTTAACCAAAACCGAGTCAGGCATCGATACAATTGTCGACACGTCCGAACTGTACGGAATCGCGCCCGGTACGTCGCGTTTTAAATCCAAAACGCGCTCAATGTTTACCCTTTATTTATTTCGACGCGATACGTGTACGTTCTGTCCAATAAATTATTCGTTTAAATAAAGCGTTTGGAAATGTCGACAATTTCTGGTTTTACGTTCGAAATAACCAATACAGCTGTACAATTTCCGCTTGTCTATGTAGCCGTAACCCATTTGAATCGACGTCAACAGCGTCAGTGGCTCGACTGGTTTTTTGCTCTGTTATAAATGCACCGACGATATTCCAACGATCTATAACGTTTATGTTTTTACATTTCGATCAATCGGTAACTCCGCAAATGATAAATTACAAAACGGTCGTCGGCTCGCGCGATATTATTCCATATTTAAACGTTTCGTAGAAAATAAAAAAACGTCGGTACGACGCACGCACCACCGAGAAAGCTTTTAAGGACGGTCATTGTTTAACGATTTTTTTCGAGAGATGGATAGTACGTTTTATATGTACGAACCGCTTTCAAAAAACAAATGTTAACGATAACGTATTTTGTATTTACAACGTGCGCCCAAAACAACACCCATGATAAAGCGTTTGTTTTACGGGTGTGTTTCGGACGAAATTACAATTGTAATGGCAATTGAAAACGCGATAAAAAAAATATTATAACGAATTGGGTCGTTTAAAAAAACGGTTTTGTCTATACGAATATAAATCTTCGTATTTTAATTCGTTTTATTTCCGAAAAAATCGGACGACTAATGCCTAGTTTTTAAACCGTATATACTCGATAATCCTTTTAACTTTAAAACTAATCACCAAACTCGTTTCGTTATAAAATATTATAGTCAAAGTATATTACGAAAAAAATAACGAGCACACATTTCTCTATACGGAGGTGTATAATATATGTGATAAGTTTTTATGATAAATTTATCGATATGTGGTTAATTATCGCCGTTTTATGAAGTACTTTTTCGCCGTTATTATTATTCGTTTAAAAATCCGTTTGCGCGTGTGTTTTTTTGTACTTAATCATAATATTTGGGTCCCAAAGTAATTAATAAATTAGTTTAGAATTCGAATTTGACGTATGAAATGCACTTTGTTTTGTACGAAACAATTCTATAACGTTTCATCACATGGAATTGGTTGGTTATTGAGTACCCAACCGTCACAACGCTCTCAGTAGTTAATTTCGTCTTTCGAGAAAGTACCAGTGGGACGACGCGAGATAAAACAATTCGAAAACAATAAAGAAAGTATCGAAGTACAGATTTTGAATTTTGTGTATTTGTAATAACTTAAAAAATAAAGGAAAAGGGGTAAGGTAAAAAGTATGTAAGAAAAAGTATAAAATAAAAATAAGAGGACGGAAGGGCTCGGATTTGAAAGACTTGAAGGAAGTAGAAGGGTGAGTTCTTAATGAATTTATTACAGACGACGTTCGTGAGTTCGAGAATTATTTAGGAACGAAATCAATAATGTCAAATTACTTACCTCGTCGACTGTGCTCAATTTGTCAGATTCGAAAATGTAACAAAGTAACGTAAGAAATTAAATAAAAATAGGAAAAAGTTGGGACACCGAAATCACCGATTTCGTTTGGACGAATTCACCGACGATTCGAAACGAGTTAAGACACAGAAGAACAACACTTGTCCCTCGGAGTACCGAATCTTGCAGAATTGTGACTGTTGACTGGAGTGTGCGCACGCACACTGATGACGTTGGGCGTAATCCCCCGTGTTTTATAGTAGGGTTGTGTGGTCAGATTATGGCGGTGTGGATCGACTGTCTCGTACTTAATTACGCGTTTGATAATTATATTCGTCTTTGGAGTTGTTTGGACGTCGATTGTACGTACTCGTGACCATTATTTTAAATATTATTTTATTATTTCAAGAGGGACGTGTGCTCGATGGGATTGTATCTCATTAAACGATAGTTTTTATCGCTGTGAAAATATAAATTTTATAAAATATTATACGCGAAATATATTGTTTCTATACGTGATTCAGACAATTGGCCTCTTATTTTGTGCGTTTATATATTATTATTTTTTATATTCATACGCGTGGTTTCCCACGGTATAAACGTAATTTCTTTTAGATATAATTCGTTATCTTGTTGTAACGGGGTCGGTCGGTATTTCGAGAAGATTAAATGTTAGTCCGTGTTTACAAACATTTATAAAATATTACTTTGAAAAAATAATTGTGATATATTATTATTAAAACTACGATATGCGTGCATGTCGGTTACATATTCGAACCCGTCTTGTTGTGTAGATTTCAAACGCGTTTGTTATGATTCGACGAATTTCACAATATTATCGTATTCCGAAGTTTTCCGTTGTCATTAACGCGTTGTCGAGCGTACGTGTTTCTGACGTCTAATCCGTTTCATTTAATAAAGGCGTGTTAATCAATTGCATACTAAGAACAAGATGCATTTGGTTTCTATCGTCGTTCGATGTCATTTGTAGTGATAATCGTACGTGAACGATAGACATTTTGTTTTTAGTTGATAAGTCGGAGTTATAAATTCGCGTTGATATTAGAAAGAATTATAAATTTCCAACTAAAATTCTCGTATTACGTATACATTTAAAAAATAAATGACAATTTTTAATGGGAGGTTCTAGTCAAAATCAAAAAAAAAATTGTTTTTTTTTTGCTTTATCTTCATCTTTAGGATCTTGAAAATGTGTAGCCAAATGGATATTTCCCTACATAATTTATTTTTGGAGTTATGGCGTAAGAACCTGCCCTTACAGCATCAGTTCAAGAAGCAATTCGACCCGTATATGTAGCTCTTTCAAGTGACGATTTACTGCAAAGATGCACAGGTGGAAACACGCAAAATGACAACGAAAGCTTTAACGCTTGTCTGTGGAAACTGGTCCCCAAACACCTTCATTGTGGCGAACAAGCCATCAGAATAGCAGCATACATAACTTCCGGCATCTTTAATGAAGGCTATTCATCTATATTAAAAACCATGCAGACGTTAGGAATCGTAATCGGGACAAACAGCAGAAACTTCGCTGCGAAAACTGACGAAGAGCGCGTCAAGTCAGAGAACGCGAGTCAGCCAGAGTTGATGAAAAAGTCCAGAATTGAAAAAATTAGCGCTCAAGTGCAGCAAAACATGCTCTTCGAGGAACCCTGTATGTTGCTGGAATAGCTGATTAGATGTAAGTGTCAAAAAACAAACGTTACTTACGATTTTTTCTTCTTCTAACTTTGGACGCGTTTTTCTCGAAACAACTTTTTTTTGCGCGCCGCACACGATTCCGCTTTAACGATTTAATCGATTTCGATGTTTGACGGCTCAAATTAAAACTTATTCAATTTAGAAGGCCTTCAGGAAGCGTTTTAAAAAAAAAATTGTTTATTATTGTTTTTTTAACGTTAAAGCAAAACAAAACAAAATGAGAAAAGAGGGTCTTTTTTTCGTAATGGCCGTCAATTCTTTTTAAAAGGGTTTTTTAAAAAACTGGAAAATAATAAGACCCCTCAAATTTTATCTGTTTTAAGAATATTTTTGGTTTTTTGTTTCAGATCATTTGGCAGGGCCGTAGTGTGCAGCTCACATTGCTTATCGTCACGTACGACTTCATTCAGTAAGGCTGGAGTCGTCATTTTGATTTTTGTTTTCTTTTTTTGAGAAAAAAATGTTATTTATATTTTCAAATATGTACTAATAAACGCAATTAAAAATGTTTTAAAAAAACATTTACGTTAGCTCATAACAAAAAAATCATGAAATTACGTTAATTTTCGGGCTTTTTGACTAGAACCTCCTGAACCGATCATAACGTGTAACTTATATTATGTTTTGCGATACGCGATGGCGTGTCTGAAATATTTTAGAAGACGAATTATTTAGTGCGTCCGCTATTGTATATTGTACGCAGACGCTATTCGAATTTCAGAATTACGCGTTATAGCAATTAACTGAGAAAATATTTGAAAACGTTTCGTGTAAAATTGTTTTTATTCGACGATTTATTGTACAATTGTATTTCGTTCTATGGATTTGCGCGAGAGAGTTTGGAACGTTAACGGGAACAAACAATTTCGATTTCGTGTACAGTTAATGAATTTCGATTGTTTGTCGAAAAAGTTTTCCTTTCCAAAACACTTTAAATAAAAACGGTTTTTAAAAATATTACGTTTATATTGTATGGCGCGCCATAATCGTTTAGTATTTGCGCGTGTGAATGTAGCGTGTACAAAATAAAAATACATCGTCTATATTTAAATACTTCAAACTGTTTTCGATTTAAGGGTTTTGTATAGAAAAATGTGTTTCAACCATCAACATTCATTCGCAAATTAACTTCGTGTAATACATAAATCAAAAGTTTAAATAAAAAAAACTTTTAACGCGAATATATTTATAAAAGAAAACCGAGGTACAATTATTTCGGTTTAAAAGTCGAGTAATTGAGTTTTATTATAAAAAAAAGCGTCGGCTTCATTCGTTTTTTTATTTCTGCAAACTTACCGAATACGAGTATATTAAAAATACACAACATCGATGTGAAAGTGATTTTTTAAAAAAAAATTCCGAGTTTGAGTTGATAATTAGTTTTTAAATTTTATATTTCCTTAAACGTGAACATTTGTACGCTATTTAATATCATTTTGCTATATTACGCGGCGGACAAAAGGTGACAAAATAAAAGGTGTATTATACCGTTCCATTAAGATCGGTTTTTTTGTTTGAACGCGAACGGTAATTTTTTTACCAAATAATGACTTCAAATATTACATAGTCGGAAATACGATAAATTATAGAAATATAATACTTAATTAACCGAGATAATATTATTTTGTAAATTCTGTACTTACGTGAAAATTATATTATATTTATATTACGTTAATAAATTACAATTGATTCGGTCGTCGTCGTCGAAATACCGACGGTTCCACAGACAGTATTGCCTATCACGGAATTTGTCTGGTATACGTCCAACGATGATGACAATTTACACCTTTAATAACGCGCCCTTAAATGTCTAAACGGGACGAAAACTTAAAATTATACTTGTCTTTTATGGTTCTTTTTACCGTGAACAATAATAAATGTTTAGAGTTCTAAACCGACCCCCCGGAATAGTTCGTTTCGTACAAATAATTCAGTTGTAAAAACGGAATACAAGATAACACGCCGTTTCTTTATCAATCGATAAATCTAAAAGCTATATGAACGACCGTATTACGAAAAAATGATTCGAAATTTATGGGAACATTATAGGTAATATTTAATAGAAAGTTAGAATACGTTCCAGTTTCAATAACAACAATTCGTACGGTCGTATACGCGGTTATGCGTTATTTTTAAACGTATTTCCAACGTAGACGAGGTACGTATTTTATATTCAGACGCGTATTTTAGCTTCTTTTCGCGCTGTTTTGTTCGGAACAATGTTCGGGAAAATCGAGTTCACAATGTTTTCAATTTTCGTTTATAACGGTGTTCGATTGAGGCAAAAACGTGCGGCCGAATAAACGCCTACATTCGGTGGTTTGCCATAAAGAAATGTCTCGACGCGGCAATTAACAGCGGGCTATAATAAGTTCCGTGACTATTCGATTTGTGGCTCAATGAGGCGACACGCCGAAAGAAACGCCTCGCTTTTTCTTCACAGCACTCGCGCCGACAGTTTCGTAACGCGTAGCCGACTTACTGGCTAAACTTAGAACGTATTGGAATAAATTACGAACTTCCAGCGAGTACACCGGGAGCTTGTGCATTCGACCAATGTATACCAAACACCGACGAAAACTCGTTATATTTTAATCGGTATAAAGTCAATAACGTCGCGAAATTTAAATTCGGCGAAACAACGCGCCAATCCGATCAAATAAAATTATCACGATTTCTTCTACATGAACGGGGCTTAAGTTAATTTTGCGAAACGTAATTAACGGTTTTATCGTTAAGCGTAAAATAAAGGACGCTTTCGTCCATTACGTTCGGAGTGAATTGGTAAAACCGTCAAATGTTTCAGATAATGTTGGCCGGTTGAACCGTTCCTACGTTTGTTTATTATTTGCGCATCGTACGCGGGGGAATAATCGGTTGATAGTCAACCGAAGCGCAGTTTAAATTAAACGTATACGGTCGTTTTCCGTCAACGCGTCGACGATTTCCCGGGGGAGAATTCGTTGAGCGACACAATTGTGTAGCCGAGGTTTGAATGTTATTCGTTTTCCAAATTACGTTCTAAACGCGCTCGTGCGAGCATTTATCAATGTTGAACTAAACGTAAAACGTTTTAACCAATAGCGACGATAGCGAACTCTCTATTTATCAATTAACATTTGTAATAAGTCAAAAGAAGAAATGTTTGGGAGGGGGGTATATATGGGTTAGAAAGGAGGTAAGAAGGCGAAGGAAGGTATTTTATTTTAACGAGTTATTACGTAGATATGTTCGGGATCGTGAGTTCGATAATTATTTAGGAATATAATTAATAAAAATAACAAATCACTTACCTGGCCGATTGTGTCAAAAATATACGGAAAAGAAAACTACCGTAAAAAAGTTAATTATTCGCTCGTGCGAATTCACCGAGAATTGAAAACGAGCCAAAACGCAGAGATGTTGATGAAAAGAACAGCCCTTGGTCCTTGGAATATCGACTTCTGCTGCCTGGTGACTCGTGGCTGGAGTGTACGCATACTCTGGTTGGTTGGCGGTCTACCGACCAACGGACGGTTTTTTTTTTTATACACTCACTGGTCCGGAATGCCTGAAAGCAGTACTTCGGACCAGTGAGTCGCCATCGTTTATTGAAAACATTTTATAACAAAGTTTAATAAAACGATCATCCTTAAGAGTAGGCGAACAACGCGAGCTATCCCCACGTTGTTTTACCTCACCCTCCCCCGTACATTAAATCTAATTCACAATAATCCTTAAGAACTACCACTTCTTAAAAACTATCACGTGAATGGTGATGCCCTGCCACGGGGCAACCATTTACATCTTCCGCGCGAATTAAAAAATGAAAAAAATTACAAAATAATCTTTTCTTCCTCGATATAGCGGCCTAGCCGCTACCTTCTCCTGCGACCACGACGGCACGACGGAGCTGTCACGCTAAGTGCCTGCCTCTGCCACCGACAGACGGTTAAACGGGCGTAATTTTTGTCTTTTATAGTAGAGTTGTCCGGTTAGATTATCGCGATGAATCGGCCGGCTCATACTAAATTACGTTCTCATTTATTATGTGGACCTTTGCGGTTGCTTCGATGCTGATTGTATTTATTGGTGTCCATTATTATAGATTTTGAAATATTTGTAGAGGAACACGTGTTCGATTAAGTTATACCCTTTCGAATGATATATATTGTTATTGTAGCTGTGACGTAATTTCCGTATTTAGATTGAACAGTAAATAATCGGTCTCTATTTTCTGAGCATTTATATTTTTGTATACATTTTCCCACGGAATAAACGTAATTTTTTTTAGATAACATTCTTTATCTGTTTATAATAGTATCAGTATTTCAAAGGTTCAAGTGTCGTTCTATATTTTATTAAAATATTATCGTACAATACACAATATGAAATTATATTGAAATATATATACGCGACATTAATTATTAGAACTATGATATCTATGGATATCATTATACATTTAACGGCGTAATGAAACTAATACGACAATAGCGACGCAGTGCGTATTTACATATATAACAATTTTTTTTCGTGTAGGTAATACAATAGTAGTTACTTGAAAATTCTTAGTACATAATGTTATGGAACTAATAATCAATTCGAGGAAACGATCTAATCGAAACGCAGTTTATTATAATTTTGATCAACGTAGGGATTAAAATTATGGTAATAACGGTAATCACAGTTTCGTGAATACGTTTTTCGCGTAAGGCTTCGTTAAAAAGTCAGAATGCGTTAAATACGTTTCGGTTAATTAAAATAAACGGAATTTACGTACACGAGTGGAATACAAATATCGTTTATTACCGTGTCCATTTCATAATAGTTTTACGCGTATACGATGTTGAAAAAATTACGAAATACATAAGCACATATATTTAGCGACCGCCAATTGGTCGCTCGATTAAACGAAATGTTCGCAAATATCGTTCGACTATTCGCGGCCCGTCTTGCAATTTATTATTACAGCTTTCATCTTCTCGAGTGCCAGTCGATCCTAATCGATAATACAATCCCGTTCCTGGAATCGAAAACTACCGTCCGAATAACGAAGTGTTGGTACGACTGTCGTGGCGTGCGGATGTGGTTTTCGTGTTCGGGTATTCACTCCGTGCGTTATGTGATTTTGTGTCGACATTTTTCGTCAGATTTTTAAGAATTCGGTACCGGCGGATTCGTATTTTGACGGCGAAGACAACGGGACTTCCACCTAGGTTGTAAAGGCAAGTTTTTTACAACGTAATCAAGACTCTTGGTGTAAGATCGTATTTGTCGTTTATTATTATTTTACCGCGTTAGGCTTATTGGATAATGTAGGCTTTCTCTTGTGGCTTCACGCGCTAGGTTTTGTCGGTTAAGCGTCCGTGAGTGATAAGGGGTATTGTATAGGTTTTTCATCTATTCGTTTTTGATCTTTCTGTATAGTGATATTTTGGTCATTAGTCATTAGGTCACGTATCGGTGTTGTTGTCGCTCGAATACTGGTTTTCCCCATATAAATTATCCATTAATAAGCGCGCAATTTTAATTTTCTTCTCACTTCTATTATCATACTTCGCGTCTATTTTTATTGGGCGTTTCTTCACTGGGACGACACGATAACGACACGATATTGCTGAACGACACGATACTGGTATCATGTTCGTGGAAACGACACAACGACGGTATTCCAATATTATCCTCCGAGCCTGTAGGACGAGGTTAAGAATGGCTAGTAGTAACAAATTATAATTATTGTATTTATTATATTCAAGACGAAAAAAAGGGGTGTTAATAAACGGTTTTGGGTGCATCCCATTATAAAAGTCAAATATTTAGATGGCGTGTATTTCAATTTATTTGAAAAGCTAAGAGATGACCCAGGTAGATTTTTTAATTATTTTCGCACGAGTAATGATACCTTTGATTATATACTAGCAAACCTGATTGAAAACATTCGAAAGAAAAACACAAATTTTAGAATGGCTATACCACCAGAGGAAATGATAGTAGTGACATTACGGTGAGTTTTGTAATTTTATAAATCTAATTTTCTAATTTTCCTATGTGCCTGGGTACTATAGATGAAAAGCACATTCGAATTTAAAACTTTCCTCGTTCGGGTTCAATGAATTTTAATTATAAAAAGTACTACTCGATAGTACTCTGGCAATTGTGGATGTTGATTACAAATTTTTGTTTGTCAACACTAAAGCACACGGAAAAGATTGTGATTCCTCGATTCTAAAAGACTCGGAGTTTTATAGAAGATTAGAACAGGGTAAATTAAATATTTTAGATGCTAAGTCTCTTACCCCTGGTGGTTTAAAAGTACTGTATACATTCATTGGTGATAACGCTTTTGCATTACATGAGCATATTTTAAAGGAATTTTCAAACCACAATTTGAGTGTTAAACAACGTGTCTTCAATTATAGATTACACAGAGCATGAAGGTTTGTAGAATGTGCCTTTGAATTTGAAGCAACAAATGGAGGATTTTCCACCGATCTATAAATGTTTCAAAGGCTTTTTCAAAAAAAATGAATAAAGGCTTGTGTTATTTTATACAATATTGTACACATAAGAGATGACCATCGAAATGAAGACTTAATGATAGCAAGTGGGTTCTCAATTAGAAAATTTAAAAATAAAAGCGCAATCTACCAATAAAACAGGACAAGGTGTGTGGAAGTGTTTTTCAAACTACTTTCTAAGTCAAGAGGGACAATTACCTTGGCAATTAACAAAAATTAAATAATCTCAACGGACTTGTCAGCAAAATGTATTTAGTTTATTTACCTCTTTGTTATAATAACATATTTTATTATCTTAATCTGATAATAAAGAATAAACAAAAGCATTACTTACTCGTTTTCTTTTTCTCTTCATGATTAATTTCTGAGTAAATGTCTTCTAAAAAGTGGCAGATTTCAGTTTAAGATTTTTCTCGTAGAATTTTATTTTTACTCTCATTATTAGTTTTATCCTAAAGGCAGGGTTTTGATTCCATTATTTCAATTAGAGTAACGACGTCGTATTTGAAGTTCATTGTGACGAAAGATATGCATAGTACGCCTTAAAAAATCTAAATGAGTGACCAGGGCGCGAGCAGCACATAAAATATTGCCATGACACCAATGGGAGCTTTGCTATCAACGACATGTCGTTACAGGTAGCGACATATCGTCATCGTGTTGTGCCAGTGAGACAGCTTTTAGTGCAATTTCATTGAATTTTGCATTCACCGATATCGTGTCGTTATCGTTATCGTGTCGTGTCCGTGCCAGTGAAGAAACGCTCATTATCAACTCTTGTGGTAACCTCGATTGTGTTCACCACAATCGTGTTTATCTTAGAGTATTTACGCGCGCAAAAATTGAAGTAGGATAAAAATTCGTCATAACTCTTTTTCTTTTGATTTTAGAACAAAATAGTTAAAAATTTTAAAGCTTAACCAAAGGCAGTGCCCCTTTTCTTTTATCCTACCCTTAAAAAAAAAAATTCTTTATTTCCCTTTAATAATGTTGGGTGACCATCAAGGGCCGAATGAACCCCCTCTTTTTCTTGGAGGGATGAGGGTGAACTATCTTCTGCGAAAGTGTCACTGGGTTAGGGATGTTTGGTTAGTGCTCTCTGGGGGAAGCCGTAGTCGACAAGCGTCGACGGACGAATTCTTTAGAGTCGCTGGAAAATGGCTTTTGTCTGGGTTTCTTTAAGAGATTCACAGAGGTCGGAAATAGATTCTGCGTTGTAATATCGAGCGAAAAGGAAAAGAAGAAGATTTCGGCTGGGGCATACTGGTGAGCTGTTTGCATTAAAGGGCAAATATCATGATTTATTTGTGGCGGTTCTTGAGGAAAATTTGGCACTTTGAGGAAAGCTTTACGAAGCAAGCGTGAGAACCGTCCGTGTGTAAATGAAGCACCGGTGGAAACGCCAGTAATATAAAATACAATAAAAAAGATCGGTTGCAGAGCTGCTATAAGGTGAAAAGCTAGAACATTAAATGTCCGGGGAAATAGTAGTCTTCGCGGTGAAGAATGTAGAAAGTGAATACCCCCAGTCGGTAGAGTAAGAAGAATTTCTACTGGTTTCAACGAAAAAGATAAGAAAGACATAGGATATAAATATAGAAGGATTGAAGGCCAAGCTCCCGGATAAGAGCTTCATCGTCTCCGTTAGTGAAGAGGGGGCGATTGAGACGAGGAAGGCTATTTGGTCAGAGATAGTAAAAAAGGTTAGTGCACCTAAAATAAAAGGAACGTTTGTCTTACCATGAGGGGATATACTGATCAAACCGGTGGATGAAAAGACCCGCGGGGTTTTTAGGGAAAAGTTTTTTCTCGTGAAATGTTTATTGGAAGTTATTTTTTTTTCGAAACTACTATTCAATTAATTTGAAATTTGCACCATGTTTTTATCCATCTTTTAAGAACGTATAGTTTTTGTTTGGTTAATTTTTAGTTATAAATGTAGAAGTTACATATAATTGAATTTAACGCTGCGCAAAATTCTTCATGTAATGGTGTGCATGATTTTGATCTTCCAGGTCTGAAACAGAAAAATGAAACGGCGTTTTACTTTATACACTTGTAGTTTCAGTTTGTCGAATCAGAATTAAAAAATAAAAATTATTGCGAAAGTTATTAAATTTTGAAATTAAAACTATAGTTTTTACTATCAAAATTCGTCCATTTTTATTATGAAAAAAAAAACTATATAACTTATCAATATTCTGACTCGTCACACGATAAAGTAATGTTTGCTGAATATGCACGCCAAATTTGAAGGTAATCGGTTACAAAAATATCCTGCACACCATTCGAAAAAATGTTGTTTCGAAAAAACAGCGTTTAAAGTTTTAAGTTCAGTTTATATAAATATATCAAGTACTTACATGATTTGTTTGTTATTCAGATATTCCAGGGCTATATAATAGTCCTTCCTCATAGTAGAATTGATTTTTATTCATTTGTTCGTTTCTACGTTTTGTCCGTGCTTCTTTTGTGGCTTCCAGGCTTCGTCGTGCTGATCATTGGAGGCGATGTCGATCTCGCTCTTTGGAATATGTTTTGACTTTTTCTCCTACAATTATTCCTAGTGTTGTCATTGTTTTAAGGACAGCATAAAATCCGTCGTTAAATATTCCGGTTGCCAAATAAATCGCGATTTCGATTATTTTTGGTCCACAATGAAGATATTTAGACGCTAATCGCCAAACTGCAGAGTTGAAACTCTCATTATTATTTTGAGTTTAGTCACCCAAACATCTTTCTAATAATTTCCTCGATGACAAATATTGGAAAATTGGTTTTATAGCTTGCTAAACATCTTTATGTAGTGGCGGTTCATGATTAAATTCATCAAGAACTTCGGCTACGCGTTATTTACACCAACTATCTGGCCCAATTGGACAATACATGTGTTGTGGATTTTTATTTGTAGAGATTTTATGATAAAATATGGCCACACAGCATTATACATATGATCAACAGAATCTGGATGCCTTTTGATTGCCAGTCCGTAATAAATTGCTAATTTTTTTATTAAAGTATCTGTTAATTTATTTTTTCCTCCAAGTTTTTTATTTTTTTTTCACATTTCTCAATCGTGAACCCATTCGCTTCTCCACGTGCCCTACGCATTCTTATTTCTTCACTTGTAAGTTATCACTGTAAACATTAATATCTAACAGAGCTTTAAAAGTTTTTGAGTCTCCATCACCAATATACTGAGCGTATTTCACTTGCAACAATTCCCAGGATCGTTGAAACATTTCTTTTACAGCGTCAATTTCCATCTTTCCGGCTGATCCTTCATGATTTGTAGTACATTCTTCTACATGTTCATTTAGTCAAATTAAATACTCCAGAATCTCGCACTTAGATTTCCATAGTTTACAACATGATAATAAGCAGATTTCAAAACGAGGTCAACTTCTTTGCTTGTTTATTTTCCGATGAGGGTCGTGATTCCAAATAATGAATTGAAGCCTCTCTTTTTCCATGTCCCATTTCCACTGCCATTGGTTTGCCATTTTCAGAATTTTCAGAATTTTTAAGTTTTTCTTCTTCTACTGCTTTTTCTTTCAATATATCAAAAATAGTTTTTGCTGCAATATAAATATTTTCTACCACAGCATAGAATAAATAATTAGCGAAACCGTGAGATAAATCCACGAGACCGCAAAATAAATTTATGTCTTCTTTTCCAACGCCCAATAATCTCATGACGAATATAAACTTCCCATTTATCTTGTACGCTTTATCGTCTATCAAAGGGCAGGAATTTATATATTTTGAATTGCACTTGTATTGAACTGCTATTTTAAAACCTAAACCGCGAATACTAGATTCGCCGAAACGTACTTGTTGTTTGCAGTCTTTACAAATAACAAAATGAGGTATCATAGTAAAACCGACAAGAAAGCGACGATCCACTATAATTTCTTCGTCTCGAGTACTGGATAATTTTTGAGCTGATGTACTTGCAAATGATTTATTCGCTTTTCGAGTGTGAACATTATTCACAAATTTTTTTCTTTTAGGTCTACTAGCACGTTCATGCGTTTCTCGCGAATGTTTGCGATCCATTGCTTCTTTCGTTTGTGCATCCGTTTTACTCGAAAGTTCAACGATTACTGACGATTTCGCATTAAGAAACAGTCAAATTGACCCTACTAGTGTTCCCAGACTACCTAACCCCTCCACTTTGTGTTGAGAACAAAGCCGAAGACGCAGGAGCAGCTGCCGGATGTTACAAGTTTAAACATGCGCTCGGGTCAGTAAAGACCGACTCATAACTCTGGAAGTTTTACGAATTTTGAAATGAAATTTTCTGGAGGTATTCTTGAGATTTCAAATTAAAATATACCGTAAAAAAAAATCAATTTTTTTGACCTGAAAAATTAGAATCCCCCCCTTAAAGGCGAAAAAACCGGATAGGAAGTTTGTTTTGGAGTGGGTAGAGAAGGTGCAAAGGTTACCAAGAAAAGCCTCTAATCTGAACGCGTTAAAAGGGTTGGAGCACCTCAGGTTAGGGATACCAAGTTACTCCCATAGAGTTGCCTGAGCTATCAAGCCGGCAGATGAAGCTACGTATCAAGTCCTGAGAGAGATCGAAAAGGAAATTACTATAAGGATAAAAGAAGAGGAAACCAGCCTGGCCAAGGCTACTTATTTACGACATAGATAGGGATCTGGATAGCTAGATTATTCCGGGATTCATCGTGGGGCAGAACCCGAGCTTAAAGGTTTTAGAACGAATAGAGGGAGTTAGGCATAAAGTCGCTCTTTCGTAGGGGACCCAAAATCGGACCCACTGTATGGTGGGTTTGCACGATCTCTCCAACGGTGTACAGGACTCTGGTAACGAGGAGTGTTTTCTTGGGCCTCTCGTTATACAGGATCGTGAACTTCACTGCATTAGTGCAGTGCTACGCCTGTCAGGGGTGTGAGCACATAGTTGCCAAATGCAACCGTGACAAATTGGTATGTGGGTACTGTGCTAAGGTAAGACATAAGTACGCGGTTTGCCACGACAGGGACAATGCATTGAAGTGCGCAAACTGTGATCTGGCCCATACGGCCAGAAATAGGGGATGTATAATTTGGCATAGGATCATGAAGTCGATGATGTTCAGAACTGACTACGGTCTATAGTCGCAATGAATATCACGGAAGACGAGATAAGAGTGGCCCAGCATAATATGAACGAGAGTCGGATAGTTTCTATTCAACTCCTAGATTATTGTAGGGAGACTGGGGTGGATGTACTCCTTTTACAGGAGATGCTACTATCGAGTAGGAAGGTTTATGGTCTTGAGGCCAAAGAGGTCAGGATCATAAACAGCTCTCCATGGCCTCAATTGTTGTCCTTAATAAGCACGTTGAGGTGCTGGCAATTGAGGGTCTCATGGATAGATTTTTTGCTGTGGCTAGCGTTAGGAAGGGGTCGGGAAGGTCTATAATTTTCATATAGACGTACTTTAAGTACAATGTTCCGACCCTAGACTTCGTTAAGAAGCTTGGCCTTTTCTTATATAAGGCAGGGAGTTATGTTGTAGTAGGGGCCGACGTGAACACGCATTCTGCGCTTTGGTTTAGTCGGCTAGATAATAATTCGGGGTTGTCCGGAAGCACTCATGTAACAAGACTGATCTCGGATTTGGGTCTGACGGTATATAATCGGGCGAGCTGTCCCGTATGTACCTTAGGAGGAGCATAGGTTCTTCTAATATAGACTTCATGCTCTCCTGGGGAAATGGAGTCTATTTGTCGGTTCAAGATTGGAGTGTAGAGTGTTGAGGTTACGGACAGTGGCTATAGAGTGATTCGGTTTTTGGTAAGGAGTAGTGGGATTGTGTCCGAGGCAAGGACGAATTCGGATAAATACAATGTCAAAAGGGCAGATTGGGATAGATATTGGTAGGATTTAACCCAGAACATTGTGTATAACTCTAACGCGTTAGAGGGTTCTATTAACGAGGCATTGGAGGCGCTGGTCGGTTCGATTTAGTGTGCGATGGAGACCTCTATGCCAAGTTCAAAAAGAAGGTTAAGTCGAAGTCACAGTGGTGATCGAGCGACTTGGATAGGTCAAAAAAAGAGCTTTTGGCATTTAGGAGGTGGTCGGATTACAAGGGATAGGATAGGCTACAATATAAACATTTAAGAAATAGGCACTTGTATCTAGTTAGGAAAGCCTTTTTTTTTTTTTTTTTTTTATTTTTAATCGACAGTGGGGAGGGAACTGTTTGTCACAATACTGCCTCCCCCCTGCCATCGTTTATTTTATAAATA
>JAIPRN010001653.1:0-41545 GCA_025469175.1 Geopemphigus sp. TES_GeoC_2020
AACCGAACGACCAATCAAGAACGTGCGGTCCCATGGTGTAATGGTTAGCACTCTGGACTCTGAATCCAGCGATCCGAGTTCAAATCTCGGTGGGACCTAGCGAGGTTTTTTTTTAACGTTTTTTATTTTTTTCGTTTATCGTCGAATTATGTCGGACCTACCCACATTTTCGTATATTATTCGACGAATACAACCGACTAACTACCATTTTGCTTTACGTGACACGCGATCGTAGTCGATTTAAGGGTATTTCCAATGTGATGGCTGGCGGGTGATAGGATCGAAAGACCAACAACACTTTTGGAAAAACGAACGAAAGAAATAATTTTATAACGTTTGTACAAAGTATTTTTTTTTTTATTCTCATTTATACGACCAAAAATTCGTCGTTGATTAGATAGGAAAATATAGTACAGAAGGTATGGCAAGAAGGAAAAATGAAGGGACCGCGTAAACATTTTCGATAGAAACTATAAACATAGAAATTTAATTACGTTACGTTATACGATCAATATTACGTTTCTCTTTTGCAACCATTAAACAATAATTGCGTTATATTTAAATATACTAAG
The DNA here is from genome assembly GCA_025469175.1 of Geopemphigus sp. TES_GeoC_2020. Lineage (NCBI taxonomy): Eukaryota > Metazoa > Arthropoda > Insecta > Hemiptera > Aphididae > Geopemphigus > Geopemphigus sp. TES_GeoC_2020. The sequence continues at coordinate 573 of JAIPRN010001653.1, forward strand.
AATTTGTTTTTCGAGCAAAACATTACAATAAACAATATAGAGGACGTCGTGTATATTTGTTTCATAATTTTTCCACGTAAAAATGTATTTTACAATAAATAAATAAAAAATGTTTGTTTTATATATAAATAGCAATTTTTTTTTTTAAGAAAATACTTTTCAAATAAATTTTTTTAACATGGGACACACGAGACATCAGAACGTTTTTACGTAATAATATAAACAAATAATAAGTCTCCAGACTGTGTAACAAAAAATTATATTAAACATGTTTCGTTAGCAAAGCAATTGGAAAACATCAAATCATTCCCTCACTATTGTAAACGATATTAAACTAAACAAACTGTTTTAATCCAACGTGTTTATTGAACTTATCTAGTGATAATTTCAACCCTTGATCGCTTTTTATTTGAGATCGATTACGGTTTGTTAAATTATCTGGTTTAAACAAATATATTGCGTTGGGCAACAACGACAATCTCATTGGCTTAACTTCGTAATCCTCGTTATCAATCGACAACCATTTGTTTTCCTAAAACGTTTAACAAATATTTGCGAATACATTTAAAATCTTTAATGCTATACGTACGTCGTCATCGTTGTTGGGCGCTACCAACACATCTTTGGCGGTAATTGTGGAATTTTGAATTTCACTGGGTTCGTTTCTCAATTTTGCGTAGCCTTCTTTCAAAAATGTAGTGTACGACATGTGTTCCGGGCCAACATTTATTTTCAAAACGGGCGTTTGTTCTACATCCAAATTAATATTGACATTTAACGTTTTGATGGGCACTTTCAAATAATTAGCGCATTCGGGATTGACAATTTTTGAATAATCAATGGAACCTATAATCGCGAATAAATATTCGCAAATTTCAAGCGCATTGTTTATACATGAAACATTGTTCGTCCATAACACTCACCAGAATTTTTTTTGAAGGAATAAGCCCAACTTAACCAAGAAAACAAACTCGACGATTCATTAAAAGTACCACTATTTGCTTTACGACAGTTTTGGCAGCCAGAACATGGGGGACTATACTCCAGCGTGGCGTCTACAGAATAAGCGAGTAATTTACTTCCAAATACAAACGCGGCAAATTCTCGAAGTTTTCCAAAATACCAATATTGATCACGAGCTACTTTAACTTCTCTCATTGCACCCCATTCGATATTGTTCAAAGCGTAAACACATTTTTCTGGATTCAAGCTCTGCATAACAATAATAAATGATAAAATGTAGAATATTAAATAATTTTTTTTTTGTACAAAATTAACAAGCAATGTACAACCTGCAAATTTTCAACTTTCACTACAGGATGTGGAAAATTAACTTCATTTATTATGGTCATTGTCGCATCAGTTAAAAAATGTACTCGGTTATTATCTTGCGGTTGTAACAGTTGTCGGGCAACATTATTTGTACGCCCAAGAGGTAAAATTCCAATTGGTAAATGTTCTGTGAGAGACGTGTCACCTTTTAATCGCCTCAACAATCCAGTTACTACCTAAACAAATTTAATACAAACCTTTTAAATTAGTAAGAAATTTTGCTCAAAAACTTCAGCTACTTTTTTCTTTATTAAATGTACATACTTCGAAAAATGTATTTATTTGATATTCACGTTTCCCGACATTTAAAAACACGATATATATCATACTTAATTTTAATATTATAAGCACAACTTTATTTTCATAAACATTGCTTTCAAAATCTCATAACTTTGGTCGAGCACAAATACTCATGATAGTACATTATCAACCATGTTGTATAATACTTGCTACCTCTATATGCAATTTTGCTTTACAAAATAATTTCTAATCCCTTTTATATATACACAAAAGAATAAAATCGTAAATGAAAAGTTTGCGTGTAACTTCAATAATTACATAGGTATACGTAAACTTTTTGTTTTCGTTATTTTTTTAAGCATTCCAAACTACGTAAATTGCGAAAATTACATTTAGTTAAAACAGTCGGTTTTAATAGTTTTAAGATTTAACGAAAAAACAAAAAAAAAATTTAACAGTCTTTAAGTGTAATTTCTGAACTATATTAGTTTAGCGAATTCTGAAAGTACCTATCGTCGAAAGAAGATCAAATACTTTTAAAAATTGACGTTGAATAAAGGGCGTTTGATACCTGGGCCATCTAATTTGGACGAAAATAATAAATAATTTTATAAACGCTTCGTATTATTATTATTGAAAATTATAAAAATACCTCAGACAAGGTTCCATCACCTCCAGCTACAATGAGAGCGTCTGTTTCACCGATTAAGTTTTCCACCAGACTCCTGGCGCCGCCCTCTCGTTCAGTCGTGAGGACCGTGACAGAGTACCCGGCCAAATGTAGTAACGGAGCGCAGTACTTTTCGAAATCCGATTTAGCGTTCCTGAATTAAGGTACGAGACGACGAAATGAAAACGTACGATTATTTTGCTCGAAACGTTCGGGTACGGACCTTTTGTTGGCCGCGGGATTTAAAATGACGGTGACTTTTTTGGGTTTTCTGTCGATCGGCAGCGCCGCGTCGCCGTACGCCGAAACGGTGCGACAACAATTGGACATGAACACGTGCGTCCTACACGAGGGCGGTTGGGAAAAACGGATTAGAATATATCACGCGGACGTTGCGGGTACGGTGTTTCGAACACGGGCCGACAACGATTGTCGGTTTCGATATTTGGCCGTTACGTCAACGCCATTTTGAACAAAACGGGTTCGTACAACGACCGCGCGAACGAACCATTCGAAACACACGTACCCGAGGTACGGCTTACTCGTATTTTTCGTTGCCGTAGTTCGCGCCGTACGACAACACGGCGGCGAAAAACACGGACTTCTTCCAGTTGTTCCTCGCGACTTTCAGCGCCGCGAATACTTTGGCCATGTCCGACGGTTTGGTGCTGGAGACGGCCGATTTCGGATCGCCACGGAACGACGTCGGTTATCGAAATGGTCGTGCCGATAATGACCGCGGGTAACCGCGACTCGCCACCGGTAACCCGGTTAAAGCATATTGCGCCGGTGAATCCAAATACGAAATTGGTCGGGCGGCGGCGACGGCGACCGTGTACGGTTACCAAATCAACAAACCGATAATGATATCAGTCGCCGACTGATACGGTTGCCGGTGTCTTTGAAAAATATCGGCGTCAACGAACCGCCCGTCAGTTTATAGCGCCGAACGGGTAATTGATCCGGTGAACGATATCGTCGGCCGTCGAGTTTGCCCGTATAACGCGAACTTCGTTTAATGGAAACCCGTTCCGTATTATCTCGGGCGCGTAAAAAATTTTCGCAAAAACCGCTAACAAATACAGCCGTTTCTTTTTTTACGAACCGCGTATTGGTAAAAATGCAAATAAATGTTTAAACTTTGTTCGACAATGACCTGTATTTAATTTCGTAAACTATTTAACGCGTATGAACGACCATCGTCGATTTATAAACCAATGTTTAGCCAAATCGCTCGAGAACGTAATAATAATAATAATGTAGCGATAATAATAATAATAATAATGTATACGGTACACGTTGAATGAACACATTACTTCCATCAAAAACATCTACGAATCGCTGTTTCACCATCGAGCGTTAAAGCGCCCGTAAAAATTACTAACTATTTATAAATACACTCTTTAGTTTACAAGAAAAAAAAATCATTTTTTACATTACAATGTTTCGCTTGCTTAACAATATATAAATTCAATAACATATATATATATATATATATATATATATAACGTGACAATATACACGCTTGGTGTTTTTTCAAAAGGCACAACGATAAGACATGTTCGTTTAAAAAAAAATTAAATATAACGACTATGTTCAAAAATTAATAACTACTGTCTTACACGTAACAAAATAATAATAATTAATGATGTATTGTAAAATTTATGATTTAAATTATATATATAATGTACAATAAAAGATAAAAGTTAATTGTAATGACTTATTAGTTAGATAGCCACTACCTACGTATCATTTTTGGTAGGTACTGAAATATACATAATAGCTTTTCTTTCATTAACGGTAATTTTTTAACACCTTAAATAATATAAATAATCTTAATAATAATAATATTGTTAGTCATTCACTCGCCAAGTAGAAACATAAAATATTTATATTCGTAATAATTAAACAAACATTAAAAATTATAGTTTTGATTATTTGGGCCAATCATTCTGGTAAAACGTATATAAACTCCAAATTAAATATCGACCAACAAATTTACAAAAATAATAATAACTACGTATCTATGTATTTAATTTAAAATTAACGTAAAATACAGTCTTTTGGCAATGTAATAATGTGTTAGTAAAAAATAAATAGCGTTATCCAAAAAATAATAACTTAAGATAAAACATTTGACTAATTCTCAAAAACTGTACAAGAAGTTAATGTTGTAACAACACGAAACGATCGTGTCTCCGCAACGATATATTTTTTGCTCTTCTAATACAACATTCGTATACATACTCAGACATATATAAAAAATAATAATCGTACAAAACAAAAAACAAATAAATATGAAAAACGATCGAGCTACTCAGTCAGGGTGTTTGTCGATGTTTTGAAAGAACCAATGGGTAAAATGTTTAAGTTGTTGCGCAGCACTGTTTGATTCATCTTGTAATCGACGGTTTTCTTCTCGCAAATGTTTCACCTCATTTTGCAATTCCATACGCATCTCCATTTCATTTCGTAACATAATTTCCAAATCATCTGGGCTCGTATTTGTTCTATAAAATGTGAAAACGTTTCGTTACAAATTAAAGGGATATTCTCGATAAACATTTAATCAACCGAAGATTGACAAAAAAAATACTAACTTGTTCGTACTAGTAGAATTTAAAATAGCCCCACCGTTCATGCCACTATTCCAACTGTAATCCCTGTTCTCATGGTTAAAGATCTCTGGTTCTTTAATTTGACCACCGGCTGATACTTTGCGTAATGCCTCAGTAGCTGTATCCACAAGGATTTTCCAATTCATTCGATCGATTGGAGTATCTGGTAGTGGTAAATCAGCAACACTACAAAATAGAAGAAAAATCGTTCAAAATTATTATTACGTGTACGTTTTTTTTTTGTTCATAATTAAGCGCCGAGTGTTGTTTTCTAATATGTTTGATCGTACAACTATTGTCAGTTGTAACCATAATTACCTTTCAACTTGATTCATTGGTTTCATTTCGCTTAAAGCTGGACTTGGCGCACTAGATATCACTGTGGCCGGACGAGCTTTAGTAAGAATAACTTGACCCTGTTCAACATTTGACGCATTCTCTCTAGATGGATTCTTATTCGTTGTTGCGTTTGTATCCTGTCACCAATAACAATAATTTATCAACACGCTATAACAATCTCGTTAAGAGTGCAATTGGCCAAACTTACGATGAAAGAGGAGTCTAAATTATAATCGGGATCTATTAATTTCATCAAATCTTCTTGTAATGTGCTCATATTACCACTAAGTCTACTACTAGCGTTGGAATTGCGTCCAGAAATACCTGGTCTAAGTCTTGGTTCACCACGATCCAATCCGGAACGAGGACTTTGGTTTCGACTGCCACTGTTCTTTAGACTTTTACAGTGACTATGTGGTGAACCAGTACTGCTGCTACCAATCGTAGACAAATCGTCTTTTAGCGACAAAAGAAAAAAAAACATAGTGAAAAACGTTTTACTAACATACAATATTTTTTTTTATTATATCGTTACAACAATAATTACCTTCACTAGCTACAAGGATTCTTTCGTTTAATGTTTCTGGTATATTTCCGTTACTTAAATTTTTTTTAAAATTATTACTGTCGTTCACACAGTTTGTTTTTTCTAATTCCGGACCACTTGTTGCCTGCAAGATAGATAGTCACATTATTCAGTAGTTAATAAACTATTAAATCTGCGACATAAACATTAACTTACTTTAACCAATCGTTTAGTTGATCTTCGTGGTTGTTCTAAACGTTCGTCGAATTGTCTAAGGAGTTCATGATTATGGTCAGGAGTCTTGTTAATGTAATCGTATTGTTGAGCAACAATACTTTTACTACTACGCGGATCGGAATATACAGAAAACGAATTATTCATAGTAGACAATGGAAGTGAATTGCTCGCGTGCACTTTGGAATGTGTTTTGGTCGATGTTGGTGTCAATCTTGTGGGAACAGGTGGTGGATCTTCTAATGGTACTTCTAGAAGATCATACCAACGATCATCCGATGAATGACCGCTTGACGAACTTGTCAATGTACCCTGAATGATTAAACAATATGTTATCGTAAATGCAAGTGGTCTTGTCTATATAAATTACCTCGGGATTTTGGGGAAAACGAGAGTCTATGGGAGTTGTGTAAGATTTGTTACTGCCCATAGTACCGTAACCAGAACTGTTGCTGGATCTAGGTGGTGACAAGCTACGTTCATACCTACCAAGATTATTAACAAATGTAATTTATGATAAAATTTGAGGGACGTTAATCGTTCGCTAGAATGATTACGCACATTTTTCGGTGGTTGCCTGTAACTGGTTGTTGCAATGCCGTTTGTTTTCTAGGACTAGTTGTTACAGCTGGCGACATTCCCGCAACATTTTCATACTCGCTCTCATATCCCTTTGGCGAACTGTTGTCAGTACGATAGGAACAATTTTGAATATGGCAACCTCTGAAATATGACAATAGAGTTTATAAAACCATTGCTAAGTTTCTGGACTCGTGTAACATTATACGTTACATACCTTCGAGGTGAACCATCTGAAAATGGTGGAATCACGGTGACTGTGACAAGAACACTAGTCTTCAATAAATCCACCATTTGATCATGAGTGAGTGTGGCAACAGCAACCTTGCATATCTGTCAATTGACATACAGTTATTTAAGCAATTACTTACGATGGTGTACATTAGCGTTATCAATATACCTCGATAAGTCTGGAATTTTGGCGGAGCCCAGCTTCCCAGGCAAGACCAGACTTTTCTACTTGCGTGACGAGACCATCTGGTTGCACATGAAAGCCAAGCTGACCTAAAGAATTACGATGTAACGACAGCTCTTGGGCGAGAGACCCCTGTGTGACTGCTTGTAATCTAACAACGACCTCCATCAATTCGTCTCTATCACCATCGCTACAGCCTTCGTGCATATGTAAAGTAACGCATTCTCCTTCGTGATAATATATCCGTAAACTACAAACACATTCAAAATAATATCATATTACTGTAATTTTATTCGGTTCTTTCGAACAATATTCACTATTATACAAACCTGTTGGTTTGTGTTGTCCAGCCCAATATTGACTTGCAAGGTATCACTAACAACATGTCATGATTATTTTCTTCAACGAGCACCATGGAATCTGATGATATGGCCAGCAGACAATGTCCACCAATAACTCCATTACCTTCTTCTAATACTACTTGCCAACAAATAGCGCCTCTTTGAGATGCATCAGGCTGAAATCGGGGTCGCCATCTTTCCTTTTTCTTACTGCTAAATGACAACATCGCTAAAAATAGGAAAAAAAATTAAGATTTTAATTTACTTAATCGAGAACAATCGACACTTACAAAATTTTTGCACTGGTTCAATGGTAGTACTTGTCGAATGATTTAATGTCAAATCTTTTAAATACGCTTGTCTTGTACGAGTTGCCATTGTAGCAAATTTTTCAGATCGATGAGCAGCATTCTCAGCATTTATAACTACGAGGTAACGATTATATTTTTATAAAATGTATTTATAATTAAGTCGTAAATAGATGTGTATGTATTTACTTTTGGCTAATAAAAAGTTACTAAATTCTTTGGATTTTTTGAATACAGCTTCTGAAGGAATTGGAGGACCGAACATTTCTACTTCTTTAGAACGTGTTACTGCAACGCTAAAATTTTCATTGGAGATATATTAGAAAAACATTTGCGCTGTTTATCAATTTCAAAACCATTTTACCTATATTGAGTGTTTTCTGTACACGGATTTGTGACTCTAACTACAATAAATACGTGTTGAAATTGGGAACGTATATTTTTTGGAGAAAATGGCTGAGCTCCAGGCTCTTGAAATACAATTGTAACAATATCATTTCCAATATGCCGTTTTCGAAGAAGCTACATAACATGAAAAATAAAAAATCTTGTTATTACGCGTATTTGTTTTTAAAAAACGTAGTAATTTTATATACCTGTTGTCTGTTGTTTGGTGTAAAAGGTAACATAGTAGACACATGGAACATGATTTCACAATTTTGAAATTTACTGTAGAAAGAATAAAGTCCAGTGGAATCAGCTATAAAATACAAACCATTTACATATAATAATAACCACCAACAATCATTCGAGTATAGAACTTATGACTTAAAATTTTTCGCTTACTCTTGTTATCTAATCCTGCCCTGTATTTGTTAAAACCCTTTAGGCGTACCCTTTGAGCAATATTGTCCATAAATTGATAAAATGCTAGACCAGCTTCTTCATTGTTATACATGTGTTCTTCGGTAAATTGTCCAGCACGACAATACATTACTCCAACTTTGTATGTATGGGAAATACCTTGTTCGTCGAGGCCCAATAATAATTCTTCGACTCTGTTATTTGACGCACTCAATCTTAAACTGAAATATTGTATTTCACATTTAAATGGTAATCGTTACACGATCGATATTTAATTTTATGTACCATGCAAGAGGGATTTCTGGAACAATATATTCCAGAACATCTTTTGTGTTGATGTGTTTAGAACTGCTGGATGGTTTAATGTTAGGAATGGCATCTTCAAGAATAGAACCACGAAGAGTTTGCAACTAAGATAAAAACATAATTAAAATTAAATATAAAAATATAACGACTAAACAAATATAATCTTTAGCTTAATAATTTAATACGGTAAATTATAAATAATAATAGTTATTGATGTTTATTTCAAATATTTGTACGTTATTTAAATACCTCGCTTGTCCTAATGATGATCCTATATCTAAAAATAACCGATTGATTTGAAGAATTACAACCATTAGCTATCAAATCAGTTTCAACTCGTTCTCTTTTTAAACTGATAGCGACTGGTCCTAAAGTTTCATCCATTCCAAACCAATTTTGATGTTCTGAAAATAAATAATATATAATTGTCAATCGATTAAGAGTAGGTTTAAATTAATTATTCGCAAAAAATATAATTAAAATATATTTTAATAGCGACGATTGACAATTGTTATATTTTACAAAAGAATGAACAGTTTTATTCAAAATGTATTTACTTAATATTGTACAAAAACGATTATTTTTAAAATTTTAATTACTAGTAAACATTTAACAACACGAATGGTTAATATAAAAAAAAAAACCAAATTTTTAAATTAATTTTCGCCAGGTATAGAGAACGAAAAATGTTCGAACTAAACAGTTTCCAAGTAGAAATTACGAATAATTAACGCCAATTTTATTTAAGTTTCTTACCTTGTCCGAAGAAAAACGCTCGGTAATATAAATCCCCTTCGTCGGTGGTCTCGATTAATTTGGAATAGTTTTCGGGACAGATACCCTCGGTCCAGTGGGTGTCTCCGGGTTGGAATTCAAGTATTGATATACCATAAGCCATACGCGGTCTATGGTATAGTTTCCCGTTGTTCAGAGTGGAAGTCTGTCCGGCTTGGGTTCTTTGTGTCAAGCTTACTTCTCGTTCGTTCTCGCCGCCAAGTTCGTTACGGAAGAACGGACAACTGTCGCGCAAGTATTGCAATAAAATTATGTATTATTATTAACGCAACACCGATCCACGATCTTCACGTTTTGCTGATAACCATACCTGTCCAGTAAATTGTTGTGCTTCCCGTCACCCAGGTCTTCGTCAGCGCTGTCCGGCGTGGACGACCGGGCGGCCAACATGGACGCGGCTGAAGCTCCTGTGGCCGTGTTCCGTCGCCTGGACAACATGCTCTGGAGCTTGGAAGCTAGTCCGACCGTGGCGGTCAACGACTGCACATCGTAATGGGCAAAGCCTCTCCGTTTCTGCCGTTCGTCGCCAGTAAAATCGGCACAGTTCACGGCCGTCATGTTGGTAGCGGCGGTGGCGGAGGACACACCAGTCAGACCGCTACCGCTACTACTGGCCGTATCGTCCGTGGTCCTGGAAAACTTGTTGTTGGTGCCTCCCCAGAACTTGTGAAACTTTAGCCTGAGTTTTGGACTGCTGGAATTGGGTCCTTGAGGTGACGACGACGACGACGTCATCATCGTCGTCGTCGTCGTCGTCGTCGTCGTCGTCTTGTCCGTGACGGCACCACCACCGGTGTGGTTCGAGTTCGCGGAGACTACAACCGCGGCAATACGATCGTCCGGCGGAGTGTCTACAGGCATCTCTCGGTACCCAAATTCTCGATTGTTGCCTAAATGGGCGCAATTTTAAGGTTTAACCCGACCGGCGTAATAATAAAATATACTGGCGCGCTAAAAGGAAACACAACCACGTTTACTCACTATTCCCGTCGATCATGTCTAATACGGTGGGCCGATAGTCTTGGAGTAGGGCGAAGAAGTTTTCGCTGGCGGAGGTCCGACCGGCTGAATTCCGGTCCGAAGCAATGACGTCAATAGAACCATGGCTGCCGTATTCGCGTTTCAACAGCGGGCTAACGAGCGGACGTTCCGCTGCCCGGGAATCGACGACATACGCCGCCGTGTTGCCGCCGACGCCTCCGCCGTGATGGTGATGGTGGTTCTGCTGTTGCTGCTGCTGCTGGTGGTGATGGTGGTGATGGTGGTGGTGGTGATGGAAGTCCGAGTGATGGTGCGTGAGTTCCAAACTCGAGTTGCTCCGATACAGCGGATCCTGTACCGACCGTTGTTGTCGCGCCGACGATAGGCCAGCGTTGGTGCGGGCCCGCAACACGTTGCTGTTGTAATAGTCCATCGCTTGTGCCGCATGTTGTCGCGCCGCACTAGTGGCAGTGGTGCTGGTGGTCGTGGTGCCGCCGTTCCTTGTGCCTCCTTCTAGGCCTATCATCACAATCCACTGCGGGCAACAACGAAAAATGTTCGCGTTAAGTACGCGCGGTTTGAAAAATTCTCTAAAACACGCGAAGCCGAACTTAGCGGCGGCGGCGGCGGCGATGACGAAAAAGCGACGTATTTTGTACGGTTTCCACGACAGGCAGGGCGTACGAATATTTTTGAAAACGACACGCGCGTCGTTGGCGTCCAAGAACGGTATTATCTCGCGTGGATTCGCGGGCGCGAAATTGAAGAGGCTCCCCCCCGCTCGACTACTGATTACTCCCACACCCCCTCTCCGGCTTGTACGTGTCACCGGTTGAAATAAATAACGTACTATACGCGTCCCTCGAGTTAATTCACTTTGCGTTTGTCCGAACGCCGCGCCGCCGATTTGACGATAAATGGACAATACATTTTAAAATTCCTCGAAGACTATTCGAGAATAATAATAATGAAACGATCACCGGAAATATAAGCGTGCGTACGAGAACGACGTTCAACACGAGATTACGCAAACGAATATTGAGAAATCACCTACGGGTATATATATATATATATATTATTTTTTTCAAATTGCCAACACAAAAATATATGTAAAAATATGTAAACATCCATATAGCGCGAGATATCTACTCCTTAGGTTTTAATTTAAATAAAAGCGTTCGAGAACCTACCTATATATAATTTATGTTATAATCTATATAATACAAGGCGGGTATTGTAAGATTTATAGATACCGAAGAAAAAATTATACGAAACATCCTGTGTACGTATGGAAATTGTCAATTGACGGCAATCCGCATTCTAAATTAAACATTTTCCGTATAAATGCTTGATCACGACTAACATAAATAAACGAATTAATTTACATACATATGTGTACACACAAATATATATATATAGATTGCCTAATAACGAACGACGGTTGACGAAAATTGAAGTCGTTGGAAACGACAATGGTTTTCGAGACGGATGTTGTTAATTAATTACGAAATAGTCTAAAATAAAAACGAAAATAACATTTTGAACGGTGGAAAGACAAAAAATAACGAGATACGATCGATCGTCAAGTATCGGGTGGTCTCGAATATAATATAGTACTCGGCGCCAAAAGCGAAGGCGATGACACGAATGAAATAAAGGCGCAATTACGTACGAACAATTATTATACAGACTTTTGTGTGTAAAACATCACGAAGTGAAGACTTCGACATAATAATATCGTCAACACGCTTTGTACTTACATATCGCGTACCTATACATAATAATAACGTAATATCGTGACAGTATTTTTTTTTTAAATTCGACTAGGTTGCACATTTACTTCCACAAATAGTACGCATTGTTATTTATCGCGTCCGCGGTCATTTCGTGTTTTATATGACACATTGCCGCCGTGTAGTCATAGACACATAACGAAAAACGTTTGTCTCGAAAAACACGCGCGTCAGTGGCAAAACTACAAATAAAGATACGTAACAATATTAAGCCATTGGAATCCGGCGCGTTTATCACTTTATCATACAGTTCCTTGCGAATAATTTATATTCTCTATAATATACGTGTTATACTAACGAAAATTACACGTGTACTGCAACTATATTCGTCGAGAAGATAATCGCGAATTTGTTTTGTTTTAATTTTATTATACGTATTATTAAATTATTACAACGTCAACAATCGTAGACTATAAACGAAAACAATTAACACAATGACAACAATAAATGTCTGCGAATCCTTTCACGCGCGTTTCAACGCGAATTTTATTCAGAAAATCTAATTAATTTCAATTTATCGAGACTTTCAAAAATGTACAAATTAATAATAAGTAAAAATGCGAAGCGAACGAAACAAAAGACAATTTTGTATCGACGAAAAAACGACGAGTAACACAAATAGATTTGAGTTCATAAGGAAGTCATTTCGGTTGTATTTTTACCGAAATTATAATTTTAATATTTATACTAACTTACCAGTTTTTATTATTTTTAAAAATATACGTAATTATATTATATTTAATAAATCCATAATTGTAAACCAACAACGTTTATAAAAAAAAAAACATTTTACCCGCTCTCGCGTTTTAGTTCATTAGATCACAAGACAGTTCCCCATCCCCCAAGTGTGTAAAAATGAAAAGGAAATTGTTTTTCTTGCCAGACCCATTTCAGACTAAAAAACGGGTATACAGGACTAAACAACTAGTAAACGCCGTATGCCGGCCGGCCACCCCCTGTGGGGTACTACCTAATCACGGGCGATGTCGCGCGATTATTTCAGCGGTACCCTTGGCGTGCGCGAGACGGTGGAATGTCGTCGCTTTGTAGTGGTCGTGGAATTTCCGAGGGTTGTTGTCCCCACGCACAGCGACGACGACAATACACACGAAACGCGTGGTTAGGAGATATCCTGCGGGGTAATAAAAGTCGGAATTCCGAGATGAATACTCGTGTGTGTGCACGCGCGCGTATCAGATTCTATAAAAAATAACCGGCGCTGCTAGAGACACTGCTGTGCAATGATCGAAAGACGAAGAAGCAGGGCGCGCGGTGTTCGGACCATCTGTCGTCCTCCTTAAATTATACAAATACCATCATGGCGCGTTTTGACCCGCAGTAAGGTAGTTTGTATGTGTATGCCGTAGGGACGTGAACTGATCTAATCGACTGGAATGTCACGGACGCGATAACGTGGCTGATGCGTTACCAAAGGTAGGAGGGAAGGTGGTATCGAAAGATTCGAGGGTTTTATTTACGATAGGCCTACGGGAAATAATGACACCAACGGTAGTGATTGTTACGTAAGACGAAATTCGATTTTGTTTTGTTTCGGCGGAAAGCTAAACGAAGCACGTATAACATATTGAGGTAGGTTAAAGATAACAACGCGAATGTTGTCCGAACTTTTCCAAATGGGTTTTACACGTCCGTATCACATTACTGTGGGCACATAGTATCGGTAATGACGAGATAGTTAATAATTAAATAATAACGACAACTCGATAAAACCGATACGAAACTGTACGAATAAAACGAATTTGACAATATATTTTAGGAGCGTACGAACGTTAATTACGCCGCTCGAAACCTGTCTGTATTAAACGTGTAAATAATCGAACAATCGCCACCGCCGTAGTTCAAACGTATACACACGCACCGCTCAATAGTTCTTCTTGCACAGACGTACAATAGCGGCGAAACGTCGAAATCGACGTGACGTGAATATTACCGCCTCGCACGTCTATAATACGTCGATTTAATTTCACGCCGCGTACCGTACGCCTTGCAAAAACGAAACGACGGGAACGTCCCCGTGTAATCAGACTAGACAGCGATACGGGGATGGGTGGGTGATGGTGTTCATTGACACTACGACAACTAACGACGACGTGGACGTCGTAACGATTATAATTGATAATTATATGCGTCGCGCACACGTGGAGCGAACCCTTTAAAAGTGAAACGTAAATTGTGCGGCAGACGGTTATTGTAGTCGAAAGTCGAAGATTCGGTTTTCGTCAGTTTATCGGGTGGTGGTGCACGCCGAACACAACGCGACGTGCGGATTATTTAGTTTTCGTTCCGAATAAACAAATCGCGAAAATACGCCGCCGTACGATATTCGTCACAACCGACGATCTCTATAATGTGACATTATCGTTAATTCGAGTCGTCCGTCCATTACGTCGACACACTGACGGTAATAGAATATTTAACGTCTTTGAAACTTGCGTAATCTTTATCGCGCACGCACATCTCGTAGGTAAAACGTGTACGTTAAACCGATTTTAATTCGACGACTAATCGATCTACGATCGTTTCGTTTGTAACAGTATATGAACGTGCGTGTTCGTAATATTGTGTAACGTTTACAGGTTTATACGACAAAGACGTACCTATAACGAAATTTAAACCGTAAGCGATTCAAGCTTTGTACCGTATAACGACGACGACAAATAATAATAATAATATATTCGGGTAATTGTTAGGTTCGGGCGGATATCCCGAACGCGGTTTTTCGAGCGCTTTCGAACCAAGAACGAGGGCGAGTCGTAAACAATCCGCACCACGAACGTTACTACGTTTTGCTGCAACAATACTAGAAAGAATTGCGCAAAACAGAAAAATACCGTTAAGCTGACGGCGGAATTACCGTCATCGATCGTTGTAACGAGTCTGTCGCGTTTGAAACGGACGCTTTAGGACCGTGAACGGGATACGACGCGAATAATTGTTCACTTTTGCGCGGAAAATTCGAACCCTTCGCAATATAACAAACGAACGTTTACGAAGGCGTTTAAAATACGGGAGAAATATACGCGGCGTACTCGCTAACGCCGAACGAAAAATATCGTAACGCGTACTTTTTTTACGCGTATAGTCGTATTTGTCCTCAAGGACACGCCGCGCCGTTTAGCGCCGTAACATATGGATGTTACGCTCCCGAGTAGCGGTAAATGGAATATACAAACGACAATAAGTTCGCTAATTATAAGTAGTTGTACTATATACACACACACGTAATATACGACTTGTTATGTTTCGTAGTCTCCTCGGAGGCGGTTACACGCGTACTCGGTGGTGGTCGCGTGCAATGTTTAAGTTCTCCGACAAAATAGAAACGTATCGCGTACATTTTTTTTTTCAACGAATCGAGCCAGCGCCCATTTTTCATAACACTATATATATATATGTATGTATACATTATACACGTTAAACGAAACAACACACACGCGCGGTGGAGTATTAATACGCGCAAGGATATCTGCGGATTCGCACGCCGACCCACTCTGGCGGGGCAACGACGTAGTGTAGTGGACCATTGTTGACCGCAACACGTCCCCGGTACACGCGGTCGTGCGATTTATGTTATTATTATTGGGAAAGGCTAATAATAATAAAACAATTGTGTAGGTACCGATATACAAATACGCGTAACGGGGCGCGATAGTGTATAATATTACGGCGTAGCTACCGCTGGCCGTCTTATTGCGGTCGTGAAAAAAGTGTAATAAAATCCGCGTAAAATTCGACGTCGTTACCACACACGTATATATTTACCACGGTAGGCGTATATTATACCATACGATCGGCGATTGTTTATAATCTCCGAAGGTTATACCGCCCCAACCGTAGTATTTTTCGGAATTCGTTTCTCGTTCGGAAAGAGACGAAATTCCGCGAAAACTAACCGAATGTTTTCCCTTCGTTTTTGGCAATTTTTCACGTTCGTCGCGTACCGTTTAATATTTACGACATGTATAACATTAACACAAGTCTAATCTCTCCCACTTTCGATCCTATATTTTTCATCGCACGATCTAGGACGAAGAGTATTAATATTATTATACTAAAGTATACGAGAGGTGATAAGTAAAACGCGCAATATATATATATAGAAATTGTACGTCGTCGTCCGCCATGGCGACCTGTTCGTCTCGTTCGCGTGTAAAAATGTTCGAAATTCGTATAAGACGCATGGCGTCGCATATATACGACGGATAATGTTCGGTTAAAATATCGAGTTTTATTACGCGGAATTACGTACATCGTAAACACATTTACGTTATAAAACACCATCCTTCCGTCGCGTTTTTTTTTAAACGCGTCTCTCGACATTTACGTATTATTAGTACAGCGTGTTTTTCGTCGTGATTATTTTACGCTACACATACACGACACGGCCACGGACGCAATGTTGACGCGTACAATATTTCTGAACGGTAAATCGTCGTCATCGAATACCGGAAAACTGCGCCGCGTCATCGATATGTAGTCCGCAATTTCTTTATCCGGATAATCGAAGCGTCTACATTTCGTCATCTCTATTTCTTCAGGTCGTCGGCGTTAATAACTAAACGAAACGTGTACCGAATTGAAGGAATAGTGGGTTTTCGTTTTACACATAATATACCAACGTCGACTAGATTAGCGATGTATCGGAAGCTTAGTATTTTCACCATGCGTAGCACGCGGAAGCGCCGCCCAAGTGTAAATGTATGTAATGAAAATAAATATCTTAATGAAATATAAAATAATGACGCGTAATTACGGTACGAGTACACCATATAATGTACGTTTTAATCATACCTATCGTATTAAAATACATATATGTACATACGAGTAAAAATAAAGACGCAAATTACCTAGCGCCGAGGGACTACTTTGGCTGATGTAAAACACCGTGTTTATATAAACTAATTACGTCGTTATAATTAGCGTTATGCGTTATTGTTATTACGTTTTTACCAAGTTTTAAACAGAGTATCAATTTTAAACCATCGCTAATGTAAATGTAATTCGAACAATGAATTATGAATCAAATATTCCCACAGTTCGTCGTTCAAAACAATAAGACTACCCCCCTCTTTATTAAATTCCGAGAAATTTCCGAAGGTCTCGAAAAAACCGTGATTGGGTTATTATTCCTACACGCAAGTGGTAACGGGTAAACGCAAACGTAGCCAAATAAAATACCGACTTAAATTATTAGGCTTTATTAAAACGTCGTCTATAGAAAGTCAATATACTTCAAGTATAACACACGTTACTAAATAATGGAAAATTCCGAAAGAAAATCGCGTCGATACTATTATTAATCATAAAACTTGACGGACCCGTGAACTATTTTCCTTTTGTACATATTAATATAAATAATATACGTAAGTGTTAATCTCTTACAGTATTCATAATATAAAACAAGATTTTAAATAAAAAAAATCGCCGTTAAATTATGGTACACGTTACACGATGACAATTAATATACAAATAATAAGAGAGAAATTCTATATAAAGAAATGAATAATAGTTTGACGATTTTGTTTACGACGTTTTAGCAAAATATTATAATGTTCACATAATGTTTTTAAACATCGTTAAAAAAAACGTCTACAATTTATCGATATTTTAAAAAACGTATTTGTGGAATATTCGTACGCGCGCGTATTATCGAATATTTTAAAGTATGACGTACATACACGCGGGCGTGCGCACATATACGAGGATATTTAGTTTCAAAACGAGTGCACCTGTCCCGACGATTTCCAATGATGCCAATTTTGATCGACCCCTCGAGTGGAGTTGGCAAAAATATAAATACAAAACACGCGTAAAACGGACGTCAACAGCTGAATTCGAGCCAAGAAATGCGGGCAAGCGACGATTTTCCGGGTTGCAGTAACCCACCCACCGGCCTCAATAGTGGTGGCCTAGCCCATAAATCTCAGCCTTCGATGGTTTAGCAGCTAACTACTATACCTACGCGCGTAAATACGTCGCCGTCGTCGTTTTCTCGCTGCGTTGTCAGTTGGAAACCATGGACAAAAATCAAAAAATGAACGCGAAAATAAACGCGGCCATCGTTATACACGTCGCGGCGAAATAATATTACGAACCGCTGTCGGTTAATAGGCTAAAGAAGAGGTCTTGCTCCCCCCCTCTCTCTCTCTCTCACTCTTTCTCTCTCTTCACGCCGTACCGTAACTGAAAATTAATTTCCATCAAACACAGATTACGTGATGCACTGAATATAGCTGAGCAGCAACACGAGAGCTCAATCGACCGGACATTTTTGACCTACTTTTCTTGGCGGGCACGACGTTTTGTCGTGTACACATTGACGGCCGCATTTATGTACAAATAACAAACGACGGCGGTTCTCCGCTGTTTCTCGTTAGTTCTATTAGTTCAATTTCGTAACGAAAACAACGATGCTCGGAAACAAAGGAGTTCGAGGACGTTAGGAAACAAAACGAAAAATGTATTTTTACCTACGTATAATAACGATTAATTATTACGGAAAAAATTAGAAACCATCGCGAACACCGTCACAGTGTACGAGTCAACGCGAAAAGCGTTATAATTTTTAATTAAGAATAACGCGTAGTACTCGTATTATTATTATTTCGTACAGATACGGGTTAGTAAACGGGAAAACGGAATAAACGACTATACATGAAACCTGCAACGCGGACTCGGTATTTCTTATTTAGAGACCCCGTCATTAACTGTTGCCACATGCCGCAATCCGAGAGCAAGTTTGATGATGGGTATTGGGGGGAAAAAACGAATGTATTCGTGTTAACGAACGGTTAATTCAGACGCAAACAGAATATTACGTTATAAACGACACGTATATTATTTGATTTCGTATAGCGATTTCGATTGATATCGCATAGCGGCGAATCTAGGCGATTTTTAATCGTTTTCTTATAAAACGAGAAATATATAACAGAAAAAGTAACGATCAAATAAATAAATAAAGTCGTTATATTAGTTTATACGTGATAAAAAAAGGCTGGTGGGTAGGTAGTATTCGACGGAATAAAATTATTTCGAAAAACGGAATCAAGAATAGTAAATTATGTTGAACCCGCAAACCATATCGGTAAATAGGTAATATCGTTAAGAGTGAAGAAATTTGAATATGCCTACGTAATCTCAAAATGACACCGAGTACAATATGTTTGACAAAAATAGGCGCAGCTCTTAAGAGATTTGACAAATTATACGGATCAAAACATAACATGTTGTCCTTGTGTAACCATTTAAAGAGAGGTCCGTTACACTGTTTGTTATACGCGTATTTAAAATAAGTTTCAAAATGAAATTAACGTTTTATATCAGCCGTTTTTCTTTTACCGAGAATAATACGATCGCAGAAAAGTACGTAAGTAAATGTAAATCTATGTAACATTTAATTGAAGTATAAACAATAGCCGTTTATTTAGCCCTATAACTAATAATTTTTGACGGAACGAAACAAATAACAACGGAACGCGTCTTATTCTGTGTACTGTTGTTAATTTTATCGACACGTAGTTGGCCGAAATAATAGTTAACGCTAAAACAAATAATACTATAGCTACAAATCAAAATTGGAAAAGAGATTAATTGCGTTTAGACAATAGGACAATAACGTAACTATAGTATTGTAACGATATATAATATTCGTGAATTCCAAAACGTCGGTGAACGAAAATCGAATTT
Organism: Geopemphigus sp. TES_GeoC_2020; assembly: GCA_025469175.1. Lineage (NCBI taxonomy): Eukaryota > Metazoa > Arthropoda > Insecta > Hemiptera > Aphididae > Geopemphigus > Geopemphigus sp. TES_GeoC_2020. The sequence goes on from JAIPRN010001653.1 coordinate 20,564, forward strand.
ATAGACCGATATAAGTGTACAGTATACTATACAGTATTACGCGTAATGTGTGAAGTTTTACGAGTAAAAATCATCGACAATGGTTCGATAAATCAATAAAAAAAAAAACGAGGTAAGTAATTTCAAAACGAATTTACCCGTATTATATAATACACGGACGAGTTCGACGACGTATACGTTAAGATTAAAATTAAGCGTCGATTTCGTCAAAAATTCTCCCCCTCCCAATAATTATTTCGACTCCAGCGTATCATGTAGGTAGGTACACACATGGAAACGATATTAACAGTGTATAGTCAGGCGATTCGTATCAGACACGTGGCATTATTACGTGCATCACGGTAGTAACAACCGTGGTTGTTCGCGACGCGTAAAAGACCCTAGTGAAAACGTATAAACAAGAAACGACGTCGCCGCGGACGTACTTATTTATATACATCGCCGTCGCGTCGCGGCGTTTTCTTCGGCACGATAAAGCGATTTCTACGATAAAACGCAGTTTTATTCCCGTTGTACGTTTCCGTCGAACAAAATACGCGCGTATATAAAACGTAACTGGTAACACACACGCACGCGCTCGCATATTCGCGCGTGTAACAATAATAAAAAGTACCGACGTGGACGCGTCTTTCGTGCCCGTCTTTCGCCCTCTTTTCGTGACGAGGACGCGCCACCGCGTCGGCAAAACAAATTCGACGGTACGACAACCACAACGGCGCAAGGGCTCAGACCAAAAAGCTCCCTAACAGGGACATACGTGCGGGACACGTCGCGACGACGAAATAAAAACGTCACTATACACGACACGCACTGGCGAACAGCGAAGAATCGCCCGTATCGACGTACATGCATATACATATATATAATTACCGACCTAGCCTATATCCGGTACCGTGGAAATCGTGTACGGTCGTTTTTGTACTTCCAAACGCAGGCTTTTCCTTCGACCGCGTTAATTAAACGATCGCGTTTTTTTTCACCGGTACGGTACACACGACCGCCCGTCCGTCGGCCGACGCGGTCGTAAGAATATCTCACCGTGGGGGAGGGAGGGGGAGAAAGACGGCTACGGTAATTGTTATAAAATATATATCGTCGCGGCGACCCGTAACAACCAACGTTTTCGTTCGCGTGGGAGAAGAGGACAACCGTATTTTCTCGGCGCGGTATAATAAACGCGTTGCCGCGTCCGTTCTGCAGCGTTTGGACGGTGACGACTTCTACTACTACTACAACTACTATATTGGCTCGACGTAAGTGTACAAAAAGACGCGGATGCGCGCGCGGGTGAACGACCTAAACGTATACAACTACTACTATACGTATACTACCATGTACTATTATTACTACTATAGTGTACACACTACGACGAGCAACACTTCACGTTTTCTCGTAAGAAAGACGCGATTCGAAAACACACAACACAACGGGCTCGGTCCCCAGGTTTCTATAACACTCGTCGTATACGTATACAGTACACACGCACACACAGAACGTATTTTATTCGGGGGGCATATGGTCCTAGCACATATACGACTGCCGTGACGACGTTTCTATTTAGGTATCGTTGTGTGTGTGTGTGTGTGTGTGTGTGTGTACGCGGGTTATTTCCCCTCTTTTTGTTTGCTTGGAAAATACACGGTCGACCACGTGAAATATAATAACGAAATCCCAATCGCCCCGGGCGTGTATATATGTTCTCTATTATCTTCGTCGCTGGAACAGCTGCCACCGCATGTAGAAGGACGAAACTAAAACGCGGTTTAATTTAAATCTATCAGTAATCGCTCGCGTCCCGGTATAACGTTCGACCAAAGTGTTTCGTATACAAGACGAAATACTGGCACCGCCGCAGACTCGTGACCGACACGTATACGTCGTACGCGACGTCCGTTATTGCATTTCGCGAGCGTTTAATACGCGGAAATATTTCGTTTCGACTTTACGCGAAACCGTACAAACACACATACACCCGGCGGTGCGCGTAGTGCCCGTAATTATGGAAGTCCGTGGCGGATATTTACGATACGTCTGCTAGGCGAGAACGTTTATTAGACCGAAACGTCGATAATAATCAATGACGTCATAACTCACAAAGTACAGCTTCGTCTATCGCGCGTCATCGGCAGTCTAGACTAATTAGCATCAACGACTACTACTCCTACGCGTCGCTGCCACTGCCGGTGGACATCATCAACGCCGCCGTGACGACGACCGACAGCGTCGAGTTCCGAGAACTCGCGAAGGAAACAATTATAATCGACCGACGCCAAAAGTGATAACCGCGTGTGTGGTTACGGTCGAAGAAGCCGTAAAATCCGGCGGCAGACCCCTCGTGGCCGGAGCCAGTGATTGATAAATACGGTGCGGCGGCGACCCGTCGAATTATGGCGTCGTCGAGTAAACGCGAAATTTGAAAATCACGACGAAACAAAAAACACGCGTCATGTAGCTCTCGCGAGTCTAGCCTGGATGAACGACGAGCGATGTTTCTTTTTCGGAACACCCGACGAGCTCTGGTTCGTCACATTTTATTGTCGCGCGCCCAAAACGAGATTTTTATTGACCAAACGATCTCTCTCTCTATATATATAAATATATATATATATACACGTGTGTGTGTGCGTGTGCGTGCGCGCGTTTGGTGTATACGTATTATAACGTGCGCGCTTATTCGTGAGTATAAATTATCACCGCCGCTCCTCCGGGCGTACCGACATTGCGTCGTTCGAAATCACGTCGTCGTTTATACTACTACTACTATTATTATTATTATTATCATTATTATTATTTATATATATTTTATATTCCAAGGCCATCACCACCTGTATCCGTCGTCATTGTATACGCACGGGCGGTAGTGGGTCCGCGAAGCGCGCACGGGAGTGGGGGGGGGAGGGAGAATAGGCGTGCGTGGCGTCCAGAAGCGGAGAAGAACGCGACGCGACGCGTACACCGCGTATGTGTACAGTCGTCGTACACACGAATTTTTCGGACACCCGCGACTGGAGAATACGACGCGTGTACGCTACACACACGCGTGCGCACGCTAAGGAAAGAACCCGTTAGGTGTATGTAAACGTTCTTACACGTAATATGGTGGTACACAAAGAGCAGAGGCAGCGGGTATCCCGTTTTATGCGTACAGGCGCGTTATATATAATAATATATCGGTCGTCATATTTTTTTTCTTTTTCCGCTCCTTACTCTTTTCCTTCCGTCCGCCCACCACCGAAAACCGACGTCTGATCGCCGCCACGCTGCCGCGCGATAATGTTTACACGACACGAACGACGGGTGGCGGGCAGGCGGCACACGGCCGCTTTTTTCCTTTCCACTAAAATCCAACAAACAATGTTTGTTCGAATTACGACGTTTGTTTTACGCGCCACTAACAAACCACCACCGTCGTAACACAGCCCACGTCGTGTGTGCGTGCGTGCGTGCGGTCGATCGACAGCCACCATGGCGGTGGTGGTAGTGACGACGACGGTGAGAAGGGAAGTTGCGGTAAACGAACGTAGTAATAGCCTAATAAATATTAATAATAATAATACGGTTACGAATGTACGTGAAAAGGATACGGTGTTCGACTTCTCGTCACGCTGAAGCCTAGCAAAGAAATAGAACCTGCCCTCGTCGGTACTGTTTGCGCGCCGCCTCCAATTTAAATACCACGAATAGGACGAAACGAACACGAGCGAAGGGGGCACCGCCGTGAGAGCAGCACGCGAACGCCCGTCGTCTCGAAACGAAAACGGCAAAAAACACCCCCGCGGTATCCTACGACGTTATTTAAGCGTCGGAGGTTTTACAGAACAAATTACGTCGCGATCTCGCGTACCACCCTAAAGTGGTGGTATTAGCGCAACGACATATCAATAATAATAATCACCGGTATACGGCGGCAGCGGAGAGCCGGGAAGAAGAAACATTCGAATTTAAAACGAAAAGTATTCGAATGAGAATATTTTAACCGAACAGATACCTACGTACTACATAATCGAACGTTTAACTCTGCGGAAATAAATGTTAGAAACCGTATAAATTACCTATAATAATAACGTTAACCGAGTAATTCCACGCGAGTGAAATCACCAATTACCCCTCGATGCCGATGTTTTTTTGTTTTTGAAACCGCCCCCGGAGGCATTAAAAAATATTCATTACTTCGGTCGACTAAAAGGTTATTTTTTTACGAGCGACGGTCCTATATTCAGAGGAAGCGTTATCGCTATATCGAACTTTACTGACGTCGGGGCGAACACATAAACGACGACGAACGGACGTGCATACGTCCTCCGTAATTCGGCGCGCGCGTTATTTAACGCCCAAAACAATCGAACACACTAAATAAAATAACGTAACTTATCTTTTCGACTAATTTTATTCTCCTCTTTAAATTCTATATAATAAATATCTACACGCGGTACAACACCGCGATTTTCTATACGAACAAGCTTAATCGATTATCGTGCCCAATATAAAATAAAGTAGTACCATATATTTTTTATTTTCATATATATACACCCATGCACACACACTAGAGCCGAAGTTCTGACTGAAAACAAGAAACGAAGGAGTTACGAACACGTTTTGTCTTCGTTAAATTTTCTAGATTTTTAATACACGTGTGCGTATGTAAAGATAGTTCGTCTCCGTTGGGTGTTAAACCCGTCGCACATATTTGTTAAAGTACGTAATAAATAATAATGTAGACGCCGCCAACTTGCGTTATACTATTGTTCGCATAATCGAAGATATCGACTGTTCATCGTTTTCATACATTTAGCGTACCGATTATAGTACGCGCGCGTGACGTGACGACGACGACGACGAAGCACGTAGTAATATTTTAATTTGCCCGAGAGACCTACTTGCGCGACGCCGCGGATAATACGAGTTCATGCACGGTTTCCACTACTCTACGTGGGCTGCACGAAACTCGAGACGCCAAATCGAAATTAACCGACGGAGTTTATAATTGCGAAAAATAAACGAACTAACGGAAAACCGACGTCTTTATAAGGTGCGCGTGATTTTCAATCGTCCATTTTAAGTCCCCGCCTATATTTTTCCTATCCGAAAATATAATTAGGCAATTACAACCAGATCAATTCTCGTCCGCTTGAATAATAATTAACGATTATACGAATAACGTTATAACGAGTTTTGTGGACCAAATGGAAACGCCAATCACTTGTGCAGTTGTGCGCTACTACCATTACTGCTACTCTGTTTTATAGTTATTTATATCACGCGGAAACGCGTTCGACAAAATGTCCACGATTTACGAAGGTCACGGAACGTAACTCGTTCAAAAAGAAATTATAATTACGCGCACACACGTCGATATATTATAAAATATACGCGTTCTATTATTTTATCTGACTGTGGGGTCGCCATACAACGTCATTCAATTTCACTGAGCACGACGTACCAGAGTATTAGGAGGAGACATTTGGCGATTTCTCGTTGGCCATAATATGAAATTAAAATGTAATTTATAAATCAAACATGCGTTATATTAATTGTCAAATTATAATACATTGCACGAGAAGTCATGGCCAAATCATATATTTATGTAACCTTATATGACACCGATCATGCAATATATATATATATATATATATATATATATATATATATATATATAGGGCTTTGGTCGAGAAACCCACCTACGTATATAATAATTGTATTCAGCAGAAGTAGAAAAAATACAGTTACTATACACAACGATAGACTGGTTTATTGCTCGGAGCCAAGCTCGCCGTGTTTTGTGCCCAATAATAATATTACTAAACCGGCTGCATGGGTCATTTCGTTTGATAAATTCAGACACGTGCTCTTTTATTGTTAATACAATTCTCTATCGATTCCTCGCCTACAGCATAGTAAACAAAAACAGAACGAAAAACAGAAACATTTTTAAAAATAAGTATTTCGAAACGCCTGAACCGGAACTACGATGTTTTCTTATTGAAAACGTAATTATTTCGTAAAACTGTATTTTTAGCACCAAACATTGCATATGTGAATTTGATTTTTAAATATATTTCGTTCGTACATTTTAAAATACCTTCACCCGAGTTGTTCATTACTATAATCTACAAAAAAATTAAGAGATTGCCTACAAATTCGTAAAAATATATCTTTTCAAATGTTAATTTGATTAAATAATATTTTAATTAATTTGTATATTATTAAGCTACGCTCACACACGTACAGAACATTAATTATTAAACACACAAATTTAAATAATTTATGCAACTTATAAATATTTAATTACGTCTTTCAAAAACAAGATTTTCTAGAAAACATTTTTTTTATATATTGATAAAAAATTTAAACGAAATTGAATTTATTAACACGATATACTTCATAAGATATAACACATAAAGGAATTAAAAAATACTTTAGGAAAAATATTAAAACAAGCAAAAACATAAAATTTGGTAAAAAAGATTATAACGATAATAACGTTAATTTTATACGCTTTAATTAAAATATGACCAAATCGTGTAATACATACATACACAGACAACACGACGTAATTATTATACGCGAAATAAAAGAATTGATACCTTAAAAACATCGCTCCTAAATAAATTATATATATTTTTTTATAGAATACCCTACTATTTAAATCTAGTCGAACGTCGACCATTGCAATTAATGAACATAATAATCAACAGATTATTATTAATTTAAAAAGGGCATTACAAATATGAATTAATCTAAACACGTACAAATACGATTATAAATCCACGATTTTGTATCGCTAGAAGATAAACTACAAAATAAAACAAAATATTTTTATTTCTAAATAAAAGTTTCAGAATCTATAATTAAATTATGTGGGAATGTGAAAATAAAAAAACTAAACGAGAAATTCTATATTATATAAACAATTATGTTAAAACTTTATGTACTAGTAAATATGTCATTGAAATCAAGAAAAACATGAGTCATCGAGCGCGGATGTATAGAAATTATTATTCAGGAATTTGCGTCACCTGTATAGTTGAGTATTTTTATTATACGTAAAATAAAAAAATATATTTCAATTTCAACCCAGATTGAAATCGAAATATTTCAATAACATAGTATATTACAAATATCAATAATTAAAACAAATTTAAGAATTATTGAAAATTTACGTTATCAACTAATAATTGCACGAATACAATTAATTAAATGCACAACCCTAGTCTTAAGTGCTTACAAGTAATTTTTTCAAACATTAATTATTTTTATTTTATCCGTTAAAATTGTATTTCCTTAATTAACTTTTTATTTATTTCGAATTTGTTTTGATTAATTTTTTAAAAATAAAATAACCAAATAGATATGTAGGTTAATAGTTATTATGATAAAAAATTATATTTTTAAATAGTATACGTAATTAAATTCTTAGATTCAGTTATATTTTTGGTACAATTGTGGATCAAATTTTACGAAAATTTGAAATTAACTAGGAATTAGTCTTTACAATGAAAATATAATAACATCACATTCCATAAATTTACGCAGAACACATACATATAACGACTTTTATATAACTGTTTAGTTTTATTTAATAAATATAAACTACAAAATATTATTTTGTGATTAAATTACACGATGCATGTATTGTGTATACAAATATACGCGCGTGCACACAAATAGATCGTATACTATAAATATATATATAATACAAATGTGTTAGTATCTCGCATATCCACGTTAATAACAAATCGATTAACAATTGCTGTTTCATATAATTTCATTGAAAAATATTACCAATAAGCACACACGTCAACATTTAACAAACACAAATATCTTATACGTAAAATTATATGATAATAGGTAATGAATAAAATAAAAACGTACATATGCACACATTAAATAACGCGCTTTTTATCGTTAATTATAAATTATTTTTAACAAAAATTTACATCTAGTATAAAATAAGATCGTGATGTATTTAGTATTTCTATTTTGTTTAAACTTTATCTCGTTAAACAATTGATTTCAAAACTTAGGTGCGTAGCAAAATATCATTACACGGTTTCGATTTTGTTTATTTCGATTTTAAATAATATATTGTAGTGTATTATATTTATTTCGGACAAAGTATAAACGTGCATATTTATCAAATTAATTTATGAATCGGCTTAATATTAAAACCCAAAATAAACTCCAACTTTTTACGAATATTTATGATAATAACGTATTCTATTCAAAAAAATAATACTGGTAATTTCGTATTTAAATGAATGACACAAATAAAAACCACTAAGACCTAATATTGTTGAACACTAAACACAAATCGGAAATGACTATTAAATTACCAGAGTAACACCGGAAATTATGTAGATATAAAAATTATAATTTATGTATATTTAGGATTACCGTTTCATTAACAATGAACAGAATAGTAAATTTTTGGTAAAAAAATAATTCAAGTACTTACGATAAAACCCATTGTTACAATTGGAACTTAACGTTCATTCCGCAAATATTATTCCAATGATAAAATTAAGTATTAACTTTTTACTTCAACTTTTTCAAAAATATTTCGTTTTTATAATAGCGTATTATACCAAATAGATATAAACATATCTTACAAATATGAACACGATTATCACCGAGACAATGCGTTCGGACTATTATAGTTGCCGATAATAGAAAATAAAGTAGCTAACAATAATTTCACAATGCGTGCGATTACAATTATAAACAGATACTAAGATGAAGTTGAAAATAACATAACACTACGCAATTACTAAGACTCCATTACGTTATGTTTGAATATTTCGATTTTTAACGTGGAATTATTATTATTAATTTTTTCGCGATATTTTAAAAACGTAATATTTAACAAAATACGTGTTTTATATGGTTTATACACTTGGTACGTTGTACGTAAAATTATAATCAAGAGGTTTTGGAATTTAACTAAAAAAAAATACTCGACTAACAAATTGCGATAAAAAAAAAACCCGAAGAAAAATATATAAAAATCCCAGCAGCTACTAATACAACAAGCATTCCAAGGACCTCGTAACGACGATGGCGAATCCCGTCTGTATAGGTATATAATAAATAATAACCCCAAAGGAGAATAAAATAATAATAATAAAAATATTTTAGTCGTATCATCATCCCCGACAGCTGCAAACACCAGAGTGGCACACAAATAGGGGCGGCTGCAGGGTAGCCGAAAAGACGCGTTATATTATACTCTCGGTATTAAGGTGCGTAGTAAGCAAGCATCAGCAGCAGCTACACGAAATGGGTTTTTTCTCGTCTTTCCGTTTCAACACATAAGCGTATAAGGACGAAAACACTAAAGAAAGGGTAACTAATATATTATAAAATACAACACTCGGGAACATCGCGTTGGTTCAATTAATAAATTACCCCGATTAAAATATATACAAAAAAAAACCGACCAACGATAAACGTAAATTACTAAGCTACAATATATAGGGCTGGGCCGACATGTTTCCCCCGCTTGAAGTAACCAGAAACTAAAAAATGTGTTGACCCACCCTGTACACGTGTGCACATACATAATGAAAAACATTAAGCTAAGGGCGGTGGCTTCGAACAGAATACACGTAAACATAATACATTAAAATACATTATATTATACGAACGCGGCGTTGACGGTGGACAAGGTTGTAGGATACACCTATATATAATATAATGTCTATCGAATGCACACACCACATTTGCAACCCCGAGGCGCATTTTATATCAATTAGTCACCGTGTTTTACACGCGTACAATTCGTGAGAATTATAAATTATGTATATATATATAAGTATATCAACTTTGCTAACGAATATAGTTCGTCGGTATCGACTAAATGACCGTATTTAGGTTTTTCGCCCACGTATGAATTTAATGATTTGAAAAGCGACTAAACCAAATTATTGAGAAAAAAAACGATCGGTAATTTTCGGTACGCGCGTCTCTCGGGTGCGCAGAAATAAAAACCGAACCGAACGTTCGATTGCAGCATTCGACAAGACATCGATCGAAAATAAATTCTAATCCGAAAATTCGTTCGCGCGGAGGGAATAATCGCGCATCGTCCTATGTATGATACTTCATATCGCGATTGGCCGACAATCGGGCCACAGAATTATATAAATATACGCCCCTTGAGATAAAAATATACGCGCTATAATATCATATAAGCGAGTTTGGCCAACAAGAGGTGCACCACACACACGCATGGACCGTGCAAGATTTCGTCATCGCCGAATCGTACGAAAACCGTGTAAAACGGAAAACGTGTGTCGAACCGTCAGCGGCGGCGACATTTTAAAAATACGGACTACGACGAATTTTCACCGTTTCGGTCGGAATGCGCGCGGGGACGCCCGCCGACGGTATGAAAGAAGACCGGGCCGGCCACACGGTTGACACATCCGCCGCAGTCGCCGACTACTAGTTTCGATCGCTTTGGTGTTATTTCTCCGTTTTACGGTACACGCGCGTGCTTGTGTGTGTAGCCTGGACCGGCGTGACGGTGGCGGTGATGGCAATGACAATGACCGGCACCATTGCGCCGCAGTGGTTCTCATGATGTGTGTGTGTGTGTACACGAGAAACATCAGAAATATATCAACCTATGTATAAATAGATACCGAGGTGGAACACGGTGGACGTAGCGTAGTGTGGCAAAACACGAAACGAAAAAAAATTCTAAACCGGAAATTATATTTACTGAACTCGAACGAGAATAATATCGTCGTAGTCGACGACGAGAGAGCGCTACTACCGAACAACGACGGGGATGCCACCAACTTCCGTGCACAAAGAAGCGCGCACCGAAACACCATAAGCGTGTGCGCGGCCGGAAAGATATTGCGAATCGTTTTGGATGACGGGACTTTTCTTACGGCGACGTGTACTCTACTTTTAATTTGATTCCGTTATCTTCCTGGGCGCGCGGCTCGCTTAAACAAAAAGACGATTTCGAAAACCCGCGTTGTTATTATTATTATTATTATTAATACCGTCAGCCGGGACGACAATCGCGGGTTGTACACCGGAAACCTTTCGGCTGGGCAACGAACAATAATTAAAGATTAGACCCTAGGACGAGACGCGTATTTTATAATACGATGAACGAAGATAATATTCACAATCTACAACGACCATTATATTAAATTTCGTTTCATTTAAGGCTTCGATCGATCGATTTATTATTATCGTAACGACTTTTTCAAGTGACTGCGTAAATATATATTTCAGAGATAACGCACGTTCTCTCAAGGACTTGAGAACGCGGACAATAAAAATACGACATTATTCAATCCTCGTTACGAGTGTTCTATATACATTTTTTATGTGAGCGAACATCTTCAGGTACAAATATCCGTTATTGTGCAACTCTCGTCCGTATAATATACTTCTTATATTTCGACATTCGTCACGGGATAATTGTGTCGAAACTCGGATTACGTGTTTTTCCGTGGTATATTATACATTTATAAGATTATACGAACGTTATTTATATATATATAAACTAGATATTTGATCGCATAAAAAAAGTTGTAAATATTGCCAGTATCAAATTGAAATTAATATCGTTTTTATTAATCCAACACGGTTCGGTCGTCTCTCCGTGTAAAATAAGTACAATATCATCCAAGAATATGTTTTCAAACAATCGTTACATTTTAACACGTAAATATACGGTCAATCAATTAATATACGTATAAAATCGTGTACGGTGAATTTTGGAAACCAAACAAAATACGTTGGTTTCTGCAGTAATCGACTGGTGGGCCAAATAAAAAAATAAACCTTACACCAGATCCGTATAACGTATGTTTCGAGCAAGATTTTTTGGCTATTATCGATAAACATAATAATATTTCTTACGATTCTATTGGACAACAAATATAACGATTTTAGAAAATACATTTTCAACGAGTGCAACGAAAGTCGTACACGCGCACAAAAATAACAATTACAGATAAACTTCGGCGGTTATTATTGTAAAAAAAGGTCTACTCTCATTACGCGCATCGTAGTTCTATGTATACGCACAACGCGAGCGAACGATTAACGAAGAAAAACAAATCAAATCGGTATTTAAAACTTTAGAAAGTGTAACGAAATATCGACGCGTAATTAATTCGTAATGAATATTGATTTTGTTTTTTAAAAAAAATTCGGTTACCTGGTTATATATAACGAGGTACGACCATCTTTGTCGTCATTTGTCGACCAAGGACGCGGTGGATGGTTAAGAAAACAAAGTAAAACCGAACCATAAAAATGTAATTATTTTCTCCTATTATTTATTATTATACGGTGCATTGTTCCGTAAACTTTACACGTCGGATAATGGTGCGTACAATGTACACACACACACACACACATATATATATATTTATATATATATATAACAGGAACCCGAGAAAAACAATGGGAACGCGCGATATTTTTGAAAAGAAAACCGGGGTTTGCTAATTTCTGTAGTACGCACGTCCGGCTAGTTTTGTTTTGTTATAGGCGCATAAACAACAGCAAAAAACACTCGTGCGGTATGTACATAACATATAAAATGAACCGTATTATGGACAGAAAAGAAACGATAATAATATTTCGTTATTTATTAATTTATTATTATTATTTGTTAGAAAAATTCGAAACGTAAACGATAATACAACTAGCGCGCGCGTACACACACACACACTCTCTTAGTCTGTTCACCAAGAATGTGTACGTTTGCCAACCAATTTTCAAATCGGGTTGACGCGAAATCATTTCGACGTGAAATATTATGCTCGAGTTGAAGCGATGACGGTGTCGACGGCGCATTTTTCTGGGAAGCGAACAACAAGAGGAAAACAGTCGGAGTAGAAAGGCAGGTCAACGACGTGATGACACACGTAAGTGCCGGATTACGACGGGACGAACGCGCAATATCCTGGGGACCGTGGAAATGTGGTGTAATAATAACAACGTGAAATAACGACGATCACGGCTTACCCCAAAAACGAGTTTAAACATTTTTAACGCCCTAACATATATCCTCTCGAAGATCGATAAATCAAATTGAAACTACGATTATATTGGCGCGAGTATTTACGTACAATATGGGAGATTTTTGTTGAAATTGTAATGGTAACGTGATGACTAGTACGCAATGTGACACGTGGTGTAATGTCAAACATACACTGACGACCATTGAACATTTTTAATAAACGATTCGTCCTTCAAAATCAAAATTATTGTCCGTCTATCTAATTAGTGTCGTAAAAAATACATTTACGTAAAATAATATAACCGTCACACGAATCGACGTCAACAACAAATTTTATAAAAATTAGTTTTAGGATTACATTGACGATAAATTTCTTTAAACTCTGGAGTTTCAAAACTTGGAGGTACACAGAGACTTAAGTAGACGAAAAAATGTACCGTTAAAAATGCTTAACGAATAAATTATACGGATAAAATTCGGTTTTAACTCGTACCTGTGCAAGGCATATATATTTGTAAACAAAGTGCGAATAATAGATCATTCTAATTCTCTAAAATAGGTAATTACGATCGCGTTATTATTTATTTTTAAGCGTAAAGAATTTTGTTTCGCTATAAATAACGCATTCGGTATACATTTATTACTATTATAAAAGCCCGCGCGGTTTCCCGACTATTTAAAAATTCCCGAATTTCCGTTTGAACGTCAAAATTATTAACCGAATCTTAGCTTGTCGCGTGTTAATCGAAAAATATTAATCAATATTAAACGGTCGCGTGGAGAATCGAGATACAACACGTAAATAAAATCGATTCGACACATTTATGACCCGCATGCTCGCATTAGTGACGGTACAGATAGTAAAAATTTGCCGTTATCATCTTAGCGGTACGCTACATACCCGTATATTTAAATAAGTACGCGCGTTCGATACAAGTACGCGTTTATCTTCGAAATAACTTTAGCCGACACTACGGACTACGTTTTGCGGTTAAGCGTTTCTCAATTCTGACCAGTACGAGACACGTACAGTGGTGATTTTAGCAGTCGAGCGCGCCGAAATCGTTCGTAAATGGGTTGTTGTATGTAGTGACGATCGTACAAATTACGGCAATAGACATAAAACGTTCGATACATACAATAACCGTTCTATCGGTTAGGTTAAGAAACTACGAAATTACGCCGTTACGGTATAGCGCTACGGAAGCGTTCACGGTTTCTCGACGTACGTAAATAGCAACCGGCATGGGTACACTACTAGTCGCCACTTATTACCGTTACTCGACGGAATGTAATCGTCGAATTTCGTAAAATACATAAACGCACATCTATAGTAGTGACTATACTGGTCAGTAACTTTTAACGATAAAGTTCTGGCTAAGCGTATCCGGGAGGGAAAACAAATTACGATGTCGATAATTTACGTAAATTACCGCGGTGATGACGAACAAAAAGGGGTACCGGATAAAGGGAATTATTTTATTCCGGCCACGGCGAGTGGTGGTATACTACCACCATAACCCCGGCGACGATCGCGTGTTGACGCAGAAATACGCGCGACTCCCAACCCCGTCAACACAACCACCAATCGCCGTCGCCTTGTAACGTTATCAAAAAAAAAAAAACGTCGATGCGTACGTCTGTACGTGTGTGGTATGATAAGCGACAGCGGTGCAACAAGTACGTGGGATTTATAAAATGTACGCCCTTACTTCGAATTGACCGCCGTTCTAGTGTAGTAGTAGTAGTAGTAGTGACGATTGGATAACGATGTGTTAACGTCCATTTGTCGATGGCACGGGGTTAATAGAGACGGCGCGTGTGTGTTTGTACGTCCGAAACGATGTGTTCACGACGATACTCCGTACTTTTTTGGCGTGCGGACAAAGCGCGCGCGCGACGCCCGAGTTAAATATTATTACGACCGCGACGGCCGGTCGGACGAACGTATCTAATTAACACTGTACACCATACACGAAACGCGTTGACGTAATGAGAACGATCGGAGCGAAGAAATAACGTTATTACTGTACGAGTTTATATTAATTAAACCCGCTCGGAAATATATACGTATATAAATAAAACGTTTGCGTCGGGAACGTCAAAACGTACGCGAATGCAACGAACAACAACGCTCACGAACACCGACGGACGGACTGTCGAGAAATAATAACGCCGACGACAACCGGATTCGGTGCGCTGGAGGGACGCGAATCGGAATTCGTAAGGAACAGTATCGGTTGCGGTGGGGTGGTGTGGCGGCAGTGGCGGCGACGACCGCGACGTCTCTTCGACGGCGGGGCCGGTGCTCTCGGCATCCTGCTGCCCGCCACCGCCGTCGCCGTCGCCCGAAGTACGCGCGCGCGTGCGATAATTAGGGGTTACCAAACTACCATTATAGTATACCAAACTGTATACGCTTCCTTTGATGGTTGGTGGACGTACGCGCCCGCGGGATCGGCCGGGCGTGACCGACCAACCGTCACCACCCAACCCAAAGAACGGCTCGTGAACGTTACGGACGCGGACTAAATGAAACGGTTACGACGTGGTGGGAGTTCGCTACACTACGGATACGGTTACCACTAACGCGGTCAATGATAACGCGATAACCCACGCAATTGTAACGTTCGTCATAAATTGTCTACAACTTCATTCGGTCGATCGCAAGCGTCGCTGTCGTCATTACCGTCATGTTTTTTTCGTTTTTATTACTCGTTATCGGCGAGTGCGATCGGATAATTTGAACGTCACGCCGGTGCTAAGGCGTACACTTTTTCCCATACGATATTCCACTAATAAACATTATAAACACGATCAAAAGCCGAAATAATTTATTTCGACCGTTCGAAAATATCCCGTCGTTTGTTTCGTAGCGCTTACAGTGCTACAACAATACCAGTACTTGATGTTTAGACGGTAACCATTCGGCCGGACAATCAAATAAAAACAGGTCGGACGGAAAATTCACCGACTGTATCGTATTACTTTAAACTTTCGAAGCTCGAGTGAAAGAAAAATCGAATTGTTCACAAGTTATACAAAATTTAATTTCGATAATATGAAGTTACCGATTCGCTATTGCACGTAAAATAATTGGAACCTATTCGAATTTTCCGGTTAAAAGTTCGTTAATAATTGTACCGTATGTACTTCGTTCAAAATTATACACAATAAAACGTACATAAATTAGTTAATATCAACGAATTTAATAATGGCCCGAAACCGAGCGTAGTTAAAACCGTAATTTGTATTTATTTTTTACCGCGTTAATAATTTTGTTTTCGTGCTATTCGTATTATCACTACGTTAGTCGTACCTATAATATTTATTCTATATTAGATTTGATAAGATTATTTGTTATCAGTATGTAACACGCTCGCCGCTCTACGTAGTGATAAGAAATGTTGGCCGCGACATTTTGCGGAAATGAGTGAAAAATAAAGAACGATTTAAGTCGCCGAAAAATGGCTCTGCATACTCGTGCCTTCAGATTTGGTTTCCAGAGGATTTGCTCGACCGGATCGATATTTCGCATTCACTCGCAATGCCGTTGGGAATACAGATCGGCTACGGCTAACGTCGTAAAACCTACTCAAAACGTGAGTCAACTTTCGATATACCGTCGATCTCACATTTTTACGTATATTAGAATTTTCTAAACAATGTCTTCCATTCAAGTGTGTGTATAGTTTTGTTATTTTTATCGATAATTTGTATCTGTTTGAATATATGTATACCGAGTTGAAGATTTAATTTCCTAAAATATATGCGCATGTTTAATGAAGTTTCATACATAAAGATGATTAACTCGTATATTTTGTTCAAAATATTTAGAAAATTATTTAAATAATTACAACGTTATTTACATCAACAAAATGTATAATCTCGTACGATGTTAAACGTTATAAGAGGAACGCTAGTGGTAATATAATCCCATGGATATGCATTCAACGTGTTCCTTTAGGATATAGTTTTTCATTTTTTTTTTTATTATTTAATACACAATTTGTAATTATTTTAAAATTTTAAAATGTAGATGGCGTATAAAACAATTTTTTTCAATTGTAGTCTATAAATCGGATTGATTACTCTAATAATTGATCGCAAGTGTATCTTAATAAAATTATGTATTTATTTAATACAGGTACGATGCTTAAGTTCTAAAAATAAAAAAGTAATTGATCTTAGTTATGCAGACATTGATCCAGTATATATACCAATAAATAAGAATGAAACAGTTGACTTACCAGACACACAAGAAGAAGTTCAATATTATAATAACAATTCCGTATGTTCCCTAAATATTTATTTAAAAACGAAATAGCGAGTTCGTTGTAGGTATTTATTTGTTGGTTTTAGGAAACTGTAATTAAATGTAAGCAAAAACGTTTAAACCATGAAAGAAATCAGCAGTATCCAGAATTTAAGGAAATTCCTCTAGTATCAAAAGGATGGAAAAATAGAAAAGCCAAAAATGATTATTTTACGATTCATATTTATAACAATGCAAGCTATCTTTCTTTTGTAACATTAATTTGATAGGCGTATATTAATAGAATTATTATTTTTGAACTAGAATTATTTACCTCAAAGTAGAAAACCTTTGTACATGTTTGAAAATACTGGATTGTCAGAAGCTATTATTAATATTTTGAAACAACAAAAAATTACTGTTCCCTCTCAAATTCAAGTAAAAATTTGAAATTTAATAAAATACTAATTATTTGGTCAATTGTAAACATTATTTTTACTACTTTTAGGCGCTTGGAATTCCATCGATACTTAAAGGAAATAATACCTTGCTTGCTGCAGAAACAGGTTGTGGTAAAACATTGGCATACTTGACACCGATAGTTCAACAAATATTAAATTATAAAGAAAAATCGAAATTTAATAACCAGTTTAATAGCCCATTGGCTTTAATTATTGTACCCGGAAGAGAATTGGCTGTTCAAATCGGAGTATGTTCAGTTAATAATATAATTTCAAAACGAACAATTTCAATTGATTCGAAACGAATAAACGTAATTTTCTACAGGAATTTGCTAATTGGTTTACAGACAATTTACCATTGAATGTGAAAGTTATTACCGGAGGACACACTAAAAGGCAGATTGTTAATCCAGTTTTTGAAGAAAATGACATAATTGTTGCTACATTAGGAGCATTAAGCAAATTAATTACTACTGGTATGTTTTTTAAGAAATTATGATTTTGTATATTCATTTAATATAAACAATTTTTATTGTGTTCCTAAGACAAATTTTGTGTGTAACAAAATATTGTACTTTTTAGGTATATACTCAATGCGTTATGTACGCCATATTGTACTAGACGAAGCGGATACATTAATGGATGACAGTTTCAACGAATTAATGACTCATTTTTTATCTAGATTTAAAGTACGATTGATTTTTATATTTTTTATGTATTTAAAATACATATTTCATGGTATGTATTTTATAGTTTAAAGGGTGTTTGGACAATTCATCTAAATTAGTTCAACTACTATTAGTTAGTGCCACAATGCCGACAAGCTTGTCTGATATATTGGGTGAAATAATTGACGTAATATTTTTATATTATTTAGGGCGATTCTTATAATTAAAATTATACTTCTCCGTATATTTAAATTTTGTCATTAATAAACTACTGTTTCAATATACAATTAATATAAATTGTAGTTTTTCCTTTATATATATATATATAATATACTATAATTATTTTATATTATAAGAATCGCTGTTATTTTTAATGAAAATTTTTTTTTATTTGCTTAGCTATGATTTTTCAGGTGGAAAACTTAAAGAGAATCAAAACTGATAAATTACACGCTATACTTCCTCATGTTGAACAAAAATTCATTAGAATAAATTTAGGTGAAAAACCATCATATATGTTACTACTGGCCAAAAAACTTTATAAAAGCAAAACTCCAACCATAATATTTTGGTATTTGATTTTAAATTATTATTTTTAATACACTCTACATTCACACATATATATTAGATCAATTTTAATATTAAGAGAACTTCAAAAAATTGGTATTGATCAAATTATAATTAAATTTATTAATGAAGTGGTGGTACAATAACATTAAATACAAAATTTTTAATAATACAAATTAGTAATTTCATCTTTAGTTAAGTTAGAAATTAATTATTTTCTATTCCCAAACTAAATTATTTAAAATTTAACAATTTAATTTTTGTTATTATTGGGTCAATATAAAAATAATAATTTTAACTTTCTACTTATATATGAGAAATAACATTAAAATTATGAAAACGTCTTAATTTCCCAAAAGTAAAATTAAAATCATTGTTTAATTACTACAGTATTGTTTAAAGTTCAATATTAAAAATGATCACCAAGTTTATTAACTTAATATTACAAAAGCTGCAAGACATTCATTACATAACATTTAAATTTATTAAAAGAATGATCGAAAAAATTACTGTTAATATTGTTTAAAAAACTTATTGTTCTAGTAATAAATCAAAAACCTGTAATTGGGCAAATATGTTTTTAAATGAAAATGGTATAGAGTCTGTATGTTTACACGGTGACATGCCATATGAAATTAGATTAGGAAAATTCAAACAATTCCAAGATGGAATAGTCAACGTTATGGTTAGCACAGATGTTGGATCCAGAGGATTAAATACAATTAAAGTAAATGATTTTTAAACAGCAAAAACCTGTATTATGCATTCATAATTAATATTGTAATCAACTGATTTTTAGACTAAGCACATTATTAACTACGAGTTCCCTACCTATATTGTCGATTATATTCATCGATGTGGACGTACTGGACGTTTAAATGCTGGCACAGATGGAAAAGTCACCAATTTTATCTGTACAGATAATGAAGTTGAATTGGTCCAAAAAATTGAAGTAAAATTAATAAAATAATTGGATAAACATGAAAAATAATATTAATTGTATTAAATTATTGGCAATTATTTTTAAATGTATATTAAAGTCTATACTTTATTATTAATGGAAACTATATTCATTTTTGCTTATCTTTGTTTCTATAAAAATATAGTAAAATTAAGGTACATAGCAATATTAAATCGAAATTTGAAGTTTAAACATCCTTTAGATTTGGAGAATTTAAAATTAATTTAATTCTGGTTTATAATGAACATTATTCAATTTGTTTATTTCATTTTTTTTTTCGATATTAAATTACATTTTAAGATAAATATATTTTAATTTGATCTTTTTGTTTTTTTAGTTAGCTGCACGTACTATGAAGTCTTTACCAAATGTCAATGGGAATATAACAAAGATACGAAGATTCCATTTAATGAATGAACTGGAAAAGAAAGTAACTAAAACATTGGATTGAAATTATACATACGGTATATCTAAATACACGCGTATAAAAATTGTAAATTTCAAATTTAATAAATTTAATAGAATTATTTATATTTTTCACTTTTACTTCCAATGAATGTTCACCAACATACATTTACTTTGTATTTGTTAAATACTAATATTTGTTCTATACGCAAAATTTAATTAAATTTAAAATCAATTTTTATCAGTGTTCTAATCGAATAATACATTCTACAGTTATTTGTTACTGTTCAGGTATAAAATTATTGGATATTTAATTTTTATTAGAAAGAGTAAACTTATATAAGTAATTTTTTATATTATACAGATATACAATAATGTCTAATAATGTTGAACTTGTAATGTTTTCAAATTTCCTACAGGAAATATTATCTTAGTTTATTTACTGTTAAGAAATTAATGTATGCAACATTTTTACTTAGAACCAGGAAAGTATTTAGAAAATTTATTATTGAAATTAAATTTTATTTGTAGATTTTCTAAATTACCCAAAAAGAAAAACACAAATATATATATTTTGTATACATACATACATACATACATACATACATACATATATATATATATATATATATATATATATAACATTTACTAATAATCTAATGATAATG
>JAIPRN010001654.1:0-28147 GCA_025469175.1 Geopemphigus sp. TES_GeoC_2020
GATTAATTAAATTAACGGAAAATAATCGCTCGCCCGATCCGAACCAGAAGGCCATTGGACGTGTTTACGCATAATGAAGAAGCGAAGGAAATATTGACTATAAGAACGAGTGCTTTTATTCCAATTTTTTTGTCCGGGTGGCCATCGATTGTATACTAAAAAGATATAACAATATATACAATAATCCTTATGCAGTAACAAAATAAAAGCGATTTTTCGATTATTTCTATTTAAACGATTTCGTGAGTCGAACAGCTTTTTGTTATTGTAACGTTAACACAGACAAGCTAATTTTAATACTGCTATTTAGGAAAGTACAAAACCGATTTTGGTGGTTGAGATTTAGGTTTAAGTGCCGACATGACCGGTTGCAATTTATTTTCTAGGCTTTATTCGTTGTCGATTATTATTATTTAAACATTTTTTTTTTGTGGTGGGAGAGGGAACGTTAAAACGTTTATATAACTCTGTAAACTTTAATTTATTTGAGCTTTGTTCGTAAACGTGTTTGTTTCATTTTCATTTTTATTCGTATAACGTCAATAAACGACAGATTATAACTGTGCATATCAAAACCGAATAGAACCGATAAATCTTCTACCAAAAAATATCGTTAAAGATTTTCCCAAAAAAAAAAAACTAAGAGTTCCGGTTCTAATATTTCGAGGAATTCCCGGGTTCCAGTCCCTACGTTGATTACTAACTTATTCGCGTGACTTAATACTCGAGAAATATTTACGAATTCGACTCGCACCGTCCCGCCAAATAAATATCGGGGTGGCTACGATATATCGACCAGAAAAGTCCGAATAAAACCTTTCCCTACCGAAAAAAAACGATCGAACGCATCGCCGAAGGCGTTTACGGAACTCCGGGGCGCTTGTGAAACGTGTAAAAATACTAAACGAGGTTTTCTACGGAACGCTCCGTACATAGCAGGCGTTAATCGACCGTGACGGGTATACGTAAAACGCGCCGTATATATCATCGGTCCGTGGGTGTACCACACGGGACGGTACGCGTGTATGAAAAGAGTAGGAGCTGGAGGAGGAGGAGGAGGAGGAGGAGGAGGGTCGCCGAGACGATTGCCCGTAGTGTTTTTGTGTTATACACGACGAACAGGTCCGGCCGGTCCGACAACGACGGTCGGGGCGCTGCATCGTATGCGGCGAGCAGCGTCATCGTCGAGATGGCGAGCGGTGGCGACGGTGGTAGACGTTTCGTCGGGTACTGCTCGGCCGGCCGGTCAGTTGGGTTAGGTTAGGCGAGAAAACCGTTTGGTCCGCGCCACGACGCCCGCGCCATATCGTCACCATTCGCGCCATCGCGCGCCGCTACCCTCACACCGGACGGGATTCGCTCTCGCACGACCCTGTAACCGACGGGACGCCAAAACGGCGTCGTCGACCACAAAATCGGTTGTTGACCCCTCCCCGACGTTACGTCCCTTCCGAAAACGCCATTTTACCGTAAATTATCCGCAAACGAGAGCGCGCGCGGTTAAATATTATTTACACGCGCGATACAATCAATCCTCGTCGCCACTATTGCCGTCCATTTGACAATCGTCGGACCCTTCGAACAGAGTCCCGGTGGTATATAGTCTTTTAATCGCTCGCGTTCGGTCGCCCTCTGCCGATTGTACCCGTATTATTAACGTACGACACGTTTGATACCATCTATACCACATCCGCCATACAATATACCCGTACACGCGGAGCGTACGGTCTCGCTAGCGAAACGCTCGCGGGGCCGTCGCATGGCGCGTCTACCGACTGCGGTGTGGTACTTGCTGCCGCTGTGCGCCATGGCCGTCGTCGTGTGCACGCTCAAGCACAAGCAGCAACTGCAACAGACGAAAAGGGACAACCTGTCCCTGTGGATCGACGAACAACAAGTGAAAATGTACAGCGGTGAGCACCGACGATCGTTGTTATTATTATTTACGATAGCCGTATTATTATTATTATTATTATTATACCGTCGCAGCTGTTGCCCGAAAACCGGACCGACGATAATTTCGCGAATGCGCGGTAACGTCGGTCACTCGATGTCCCGTAATGAAATTACGTTTTAACTACACGCAAATTATCGTGTCGAATACGTTCCCGGACGTTTATGATTGTTTTCGAAAAACAAAATTATCCAGACGCGTTATTTCGTCCATGGTTTAAAATACGTTTCTCGTTATTTTACACTCATTACATAAACGACACCTATGTTTCTTATGTATGTAAATAAGTATTAAAATAACGAATTATACGACGCCGATATATTGTTATTTACAAACGTGTTTTACATTTTTAGTGACTTTTACTAGAACAAAATTGTTTTGTACCTCTATTACACTGGTCGTATAGATACGTTATGCATAAAACATAAAGTGTCTCCGTGGTACTGACACTTTGCGTTTAGTTTTCTGAATTTACATGGGTAAAAAAAAATTGTACGCCATACGAGTTTATAAAACTAACCTTCGATCGTTGAATATTTTTATAACTACTCCGTTTTGTAATATTTACGTGTATAGAAATTGTATTAATTACAGTTATGAACTATTAGTCGGAAAATACGGATTTTAAGTCGTAAAGTAAAACCGATAATTATTTTAACCGACCTAACTGCCGTTGATTTACGTGAAAATTCGTCGCGGATATCAGCGACACACGCGGGTGGCGATAACGTATAATTTATATTTTTTATTACGTAAGCGAAATACGCGTTTTTATGTCTACAACGTTCAATTTAGGGGATATGTTATACGTATTCGGTTTATTTACGTAATACCCCAATTAGTCCGTTTGTTCGTCTATTTTAATCGAATAACGATTATTTATAAGTGTTTTATATACGGATGGGCAATGATGACGAGTTAAAAAGTTAATTTTTGAAGCGTCTACTTATAACTCGACAAGTTACCGTATTTTTTAATTCGGCGTGATAACTCCCCAATTCGTTATTCGTACAAAAGTATTTAAATTAAGTGAAATCGGCGACTATTTAGGTAGTAACGGCAAATACTGTCGGTAGTAATTATTGTTTATATAGTATTTAATAACGTTATTATAATTGACGACTATATAGGACGTCGAATGATCTTATTTTGTTTTAATCGAAACTTTTTTATTTGACTTAAAATTGTATTTTTTCATAATAACTTAATTTAACTAGTTAAAAAATTAATTAATTTAGCCCGATTTGATTATATATATTTTACTATTTAATATTTAAATAACGTAAATCCGGTATACATTACGCATATATATCTGTACTCTTGTCCACATATTATAATAATAATTATTCTTTATCGTGACGCCTTCAGTTACTCCACTGTATTGAACACTATACATATATAAATTATATATGTCGTTTTAATTTATGTATAAATTACGACGAAGACAACTGAACAAAAATGGTACCAATTGACTTCGTATTTAAAATCATTGTCGTAGTTTTCCAATGCTGGAAAAATTGTGAATTTGTTTTCGTAATAAACCTACGGTTATTTACCCATAAATTATTGTCATTGCTTGTCAATTTGAATACCACGGCCAACGTATTAACACGTTTAAATAAAAAATACTAACGCTTAATATACGTCTACAATAAATATTATTGGATTTATGCGTATATATATTTTATGAAATTAAAACTTGTAAGTGAATATTTTCTTCTTAATTTTATGGCGTAATACACTGAATGAAATTCCAATGTTTGTGTATATTATCAGCGAACGTATTTTGACATTTTTCGTCACAATTGTCATGCACTGGTTGTATGGAATATCCAATTGTAACTAAGCGGCGTTAATTATAATCGACCGGACGTAATATTTCGTTGGTTATAATAAAGATTACCGTACAAGTTTAGAAATCGTGGCGTTTATAACGCTTTTACGTTGAATCGAATACGAAATTTACTATCTACGATTTATAAATCATTCGGTTAATTTATGAATTATAAATAGATAATAAAGAATAAAATTAGTTTGCAGTAACCGATAGTTTTTTAAATCGTTTGATTTAGGCTTACATTTCGTTGATACGCTGAATTCGATTCGCGTCATATACGGCTCGGTCTAATACATTTTCAACTTTACGCGTCACCTCTCTAATTACAATTAACATATTTTTCAGGGCTTAAAATGCCAATATACGCGATTATGGAAGGCAAAGTTACGCCATATATTTTAGATAAAAATTTTGAACAATACTTACCAGTCATTCCGTCAGAAGTAAGTGCTTTTTAGATCGATTAATTAAGACTGTATATACATAAATTATTATTAAATACTAACGTAATTTACGCGTAAGGTGGGTTACGTAAATTTTACATGGATGTCTGGAAACAAGAAATATTATTACACGTTTGACATACTGCAGTCGGACGACAAAAACATATTGGAACCGCCCACGGTCACTGTGAAGACCCAAGGAAAAATACCCAAGAGACCGAAAGGTAAACATTTAAAAATTCTTTTTCGAGGTAGAAAATTTATTTTTAACGTAGAAAACGCGTATTGGCGATATTCCTAAATTCGTCGTTTCGAAAACTTATTTACGTGTACCGTTAAAATATATCCAATCCTAAGCCCTAAAACGATACCGTATTATTCATATCGTTATTATTAACTCGTAATCCTCTTCTTAGTGAACGTAAAAACTGCTCCTGCGTCGTTCAAATCGTTTTACGAATAATCAAATTAAAATAAAACGAGCCGTTATTACGGCCTACATGTCGATATGCGTTCAACCGGCAAAACGTTTATTAAAGTACCTACGTATTTATTACAACGATAAATAATATACGAATACAACGTTAATTACAAATATGTATCGAATATTAACATTCACGGCATTTCACGATATAATGTGGCGCGTATATTTACTGCGCGGATACTACGCTATACAGTCGAATAAGGTACTACACAAAAAAACGGTGATTTCGTTACGTAAAAATATTCGAACGTTTAACGATGTTATGGCCATTTAAAACTATTATTGTCCCATAATGACGATGATAAACGACGGATATTAACGTATAGATTAATTTCGTATTACGTACGTAAAGTAATTCGGGGACAATAGACAAATGCGCTAATATCGATATGTATAGTTTTGCCTAACAAAATAATAATAATAATAATAAATAAATAATAAAAATAAATTACACGTTCGATTTACAATAAAAATCCAAGTGTCGTAATTAAACGAATTCCTAGTCGACCGAATAGATATACACTTGACCAAAACGACGTAATTTTATCGCGAAATTTGTTTATATTCGTTTATCTAATCACGATTAACGTGATCGGCAATATCACAAAGTCGTAAAAAATTGAGTCCACTGATAATCAGTGTATAATATATACGTGTGTGTTATGTGTATTGGTACTATTTGTATCGATAAAAATAATAATAAAAATTGTACCCATATATCTAAGGAAGGCTGTAATAATTAAAGTTTATGTTGTGTCGAGTAATGTACTGCGTATTTAATTTAATACGATCTATTAAATAATAGTTTAAAATAACCGAAAATTAATAACTAATACGATATATTCCATCGGGTATATTGAAAAAATAAAACAAATTACGTGATATATATATGTATATACGTAAATTTTACATATATATATATATATATATATATATTTCTCGTGGCAAACGTATTTATTTTTGTTTGTTAATATCGTATCGATTTTCCATTTTTTCGTTACAAAATAAATAAAAAGCCTGTTCCAGTCAAATACCTAATATATATTATACGTCGAAAATATTAATAACGATATTTTGTAAATTATTATTAAACGGTATATTCGTGTCAGCCATATCTAATATTATTGTACCATTATTCGTATATTTATTAATCTTAAGCTTTTATTATTTTTTTTTATTCGAAAAAATATTTTACTTTATACTAGCTAATAACAGCGGCTATCAATCGAACTCTGTGGCGCTAAAAATTCTTAAGAAGCTTAAAACGAACGAAATTTATTAACTCTACGTATCTATTTAAAAAAGGCTATCGAAAATACGTTAAATTAAAAAAAAAAACGTTATTAAATAAAATTATCGAACCGTTTTGGGCCAATAGACAAATATTACGGTCAATCATAATTTGCCGAATTTCGTTCGCGCTAGTTCGGATAACGCGGCGAAACGTTTCCAATTCGTTATTCGGGAAAAAACGAATCCCGTATGAATTTTCGCAACAATTCCCAAAATTATTCTTTTTACATTTTTTTTAATAAAAAATGTACCCGTATGGTTTAAGCCGCTTATGTTATGAACGCGTCGTATTATTTTATTTAATATGTAATCTATATTTTTTTTTAATTATAAATTTTATAATATTGTAATATAATAATAACATATATCTATGTTGAGCGATATTAATCGCTAAATCGTAAAATAAAAATACGTTATACGCCGCTGGTTTATTATTAATTATTGCCTACTGCGATTGCGTGTTAGGCGTAATACAAACGGTTTGTGTTAATTATTTTGAACTATTTTGACCGTAGATAATAAATAATCAATTCGCGATTTTAATGGCTACTAAAGGCATAAAAGTAAAATTATTTACGCCTATTATAAACATTTAAATTTTTTGATAAATTGTCGATCGTAGCAAAAGTAATAACTGTAATTTATATTAAATTATCGTAATTTAAAAATATATTTGTTTAGATAAGTTTTGTTTTATTCTGGAATATTCGCTATTTTGAATATTTATCAAATATGTATACTTTAATAAGAAATACAATTTTACCATTTGTAAATTAAACACAATTCCTGTTTGTTTCAGTTTTTAGTATATTGTTGCCTTGTTCAGGTAACAATTCAGGTATAGCTAGTTTCAGTATACGTCTGTTGATACAAAACAGAAAGGGACGTGCTCTACCTGATACACCATTGAAAGTGAAACTCAGAAAAGAGTGTATGGCTAGAGGTACAAGTAAAAGTACAAGTAAGAAACAATGCTTCGCCTTCATTAATATAATGTAATTAATCGACAACTACTGTTCAATAATAATAATAATGAAATTTACCTATTCATAATAGTTAACTGGCGTTATTATTATACAATATATTATTTTGGCTACGGTAACATTTAAAAACTATTTGACATGTGCGTAAACAGGTCACAGGTAGTTTCTGGATAATTAGTATGATTAGTAACATAAATATCTACAAAGGCATCCACAGAAATTCATCAAGGGAGAGGTAATTGCGATAAAATATCGTTCTTTAATTAAAAATATTTGTCTGTTAACATTTGATTGAAATTTGTTTCAAATACAAAGTTTTGTAAAGATAAATTGTTTAATAGAAATATCGATAAAGGATGGGGAACTGCTCAAATTTGCTTTTATACGCAAATGCTCTTTAACATTAATTTGGTGTGTTGTTCACGTGCAGGAGAAATTAACATATTTTTACATTATTTTAAGTTATAACACAATAAAATAACTTACATTATATTTTAATAATAAAGTATGTTTGTTTACATTTAGTTATTATTAAAATTGATTAGCTAAATAATTTGCCAGTTTTTAATAATAGCCAAAGGTTTTGGGAAATAATTCAAACATGCTAGGTAAATTTAAATTCATTTAATATATAACTAACATCTGTGATTATTTCCCAAGGTCCAGACTTAGAATGTGATAAAAAATGCGAGAACAATGGGTGGTGCAATGCAGAAAAAATATGTCAGTGTCCCGAAGGATACATGGGACAATATTGCAAAACAGCTTTGTGTTATCCGCAGTGTATGAATAATGGTACATGTGTTGCACCAGGCATTTGTCGATGTCCATTAGGTTATCAAGGGCCACACTGTGAAGGAGGTAATATAATAGCTTAAACAAAATATCTATATTTATTTGTCGAAAAAAAAGAGTTTTAACATTTAACTACACATATGACCACTTTTTATAGTTAATAACATTACACTTTTTTCGCCACCTCTATGGCTACTTTGCATCCAGTTTTGATAACATACGTTAATGCATTGTAAAATGGCGCTTGTTTCGCCCCATGATCAATACCACAGTCATGATGTTCTTGTTCTTCATCTCTAAACTTTTTAATGATTTCAAGAAGTTCTTTGTCAGATTCTGGATCATTCATTATGTCTCGTAATTGATCATTGTAGTGGTCTACAATAACTGTTTCCACAGCAACAGTGCAAGCCATAGCAGCTTTAGGACCCATAAGTGCTGTACCTATATAAATACACAATTTGTACATTTTTTGGTTATTTATAAAAATCGCAATTATCCCTTCATAAAGAATTTACCAGCTCCAAGAACATAACCAGCACAATGCCATAAAGGAAACAGAAACGACGGTCTGGCTCTACGTTGGTTTATAAGTTGTTCAAATGTATTCCTATGTACTTTTTCTTGTTCCCACATATGTTTTATCTTGGGGCCTACACTACTATTTCCTATAAACAAAAAAATACGTAACAATAATAACGATAAATACATTTGCAATTTTGGACAATTCATAATTGATTTTATTAGCACACCTAATACTGCCATTTGTCCAGCATAAATGCGATCAGCTCCAAGTTCACCAGCATGATTGACTCTAATGAGACTATCTAACTTTTTGTTAGCACCATGTAGACCTCTTTGACAAATAATTTTGTAAACCACAGTTTTTTGCGAAATTATTGTTTTCATGTTTTCAATTGAAAACCTGTAAAAAAATAACGAAATAAACGCATTTATTATATCTAATATTTAACTATATTACAGGCATTTGTGCAGAAAAATGTTTAAATGGTGGAAAATGTATACAAAAAGATACATGTCAATGTCCTAAGGGGTTCTATGGTTTACGATGTGAATATTGTAAGTATTTTTTGTTTAAATAATATTATATTTTTTTATAGACGCATATTGGTTTTAGCAAAATGTATTATACCCTGTTTAAATGGCGGAAAATGTAAAGGAGTAAACAAATGTCGATGCGTTTTCGGTTTTCAAGGGGACCATTGTGAAATCGGCCAACCTATAAAACAATATAACAACTGTGAACGACCATGTCGTCACGGTTATTGTACAGTGAATAAGACTTGTCGATGTCAACAAGGATGGTTTGGAAAATTTTGTCGGAGAAGTAAATAATATTTAATTAATTATTCGTAAAATTAATAATTTGTTTTATTTTAAACATAGAGGTCCAAAAGTCAAAACAATACAACTCTAATTCTGAATATTCACATTCTAATGAAGATGACAACGATGATGATGAGGACATAGATGATTATGACGACGATGAAGTTCCCAAGAGCCACCATAAATTACATTGAATGTTTGATATGCGATGATTTGTTAAATTAAAAAAAAACATCTGTGATTTTTAAAATATTTATAAAAATGAACGCGTTTAGGCCATAAAAATAATTAACCGGTTTTACTAACTAGTCGTTAAATCCAGTCTTAATTTGAAACTTAAATTATCCGAAATTAATGAAAGTAGATAATTTATATTATATTGACTGTATTATATAACAAATTCTATTATACAATATTTTTGAAATTAATATGCTGACTATATATTTGAAACAAATTTTATTACGTCGTCTGAAGTGTCAATTACGTTTATTATTCGTTGTCGTTAATTTGGATAACGTGTATATAATTATTTTAAATCGTACGTTTGATAAAAACTTGAAAAAAATTACGCAACAAAACAACTTAGAACTGATATAATTGCAATGTGACCGATATAATAAGAATACAAATACACCGATGAACGGAAGATAAGATGATTGACTACTAATGGGCAACGACATACTGATAAGAACCAACGGTGATTAGGGAATGTTATTTGAACGGATTGTCGGTTACCAGAGCAGCTGGTCGGTGGTGATAATACGACCGTAACAACAACCGCGGGCTTTGTTTACAATTTCGAAAATTGGCGGGTAAAAAGAAATCGATTAGCCCGGAACCGGTAGATGGCGGGCCGCATGCGCACCAATAGCGTACGTCGCGGGACAAAATGGCTCGAGCAGCGGGTTACGGTTGGGCCGACGCGCGCAAAACTAGTAAACACCGAAACGTACGGGACCACACGGCCGACTGGCGACGCGCGCTCGAACGGAAAACGACAGATCGCGGGACGAGGTGCGCGCGACTTTTAGCGATTCGCGAGTGACGAGTGGACGCGAGTTTTTCACAACGACGGTACGGTGATACTGCCGTGTACACGCCGGTACAGTGTCTGGACTCAAGGGGCGACGCGACGCGTCGCCGGGGCGGCGAAGTAACGCAAAGTGACGGGAACGAGTCAGTGCGCAGACGCGTGTTTATAACGGCGACGACGACGAAGACGATCCTCCGCCACAACAACAACGACGGCGGCGACGACGAATTACTATTATCGGTCGTCCTTCGCGCAATATTATTATAATAACGTATTTTTCTACAATACTAGAAACTAATTGCCGTGTATGCGCGCGCCATCGTAATCATATTGACAACAACGACGATAATATAATAATACGCGAAGGAATAGAATAACTTCGTACGGTAACGAAAATATATACTCGACTATATTATACATTTCGACTAAACGGAGAACATATATAGGCGGTATAATAAACAACGGGCGCGTGCGAGACTGCGAAAACGCGTCCGTTGCCGCCGTCTATAGAATACGTACACGGCGAACGGAACGCGACACAAAATGGCGACGACATTGATCGGCCGGGTGGCCGGGGCCGATCGATAATAACGCGCCGCCCGCGTCCCCAACGACAACGAGCGTCGTGTGCGTGTATACATAGTACGTACGTACCGCGGTGTGGTTTTTTTCGTGCGCTCTTTACGTACCGAAGCGGTTTTCCCCGTAACAGCCACTGCGAGCCATCGCGTCGAGCGTGATGCGTCCGACGGCCGTCGTCTAGCCGCTGGTAAAAACGGTCGTGTCGCTGCGTGTAGTCGGTCCGTCGTTATCGTTCGGGAGTTCGACACATTCCGTTTTGGCGATTCCGCGACGACGCCGTCGCGTACGGGCGATGGCCTCTGCCGTCACGGGTACTGCTGCCGCCACCGCCGCCGCCGCCGTCGCCGTCATCATCATCGGTGCCGCCGCCGCCGCCGCCACCGCTGCTGTTCTCCCGTCACGCAGGTGCGTACGCAGCCGTACTCCTATTATTATCATCATCGTCGTCGTCGCGAACATCGTCGCGTCGGCGTGCGTTGTTGACGGCGTTATCGTTGTTATTGTTGTAACGATATTATTGTAATTGTGTCGTTCGCGTACGCGGCCGGTTCGCCGGGGCCCACGAGCTCGACGAGGACCGATTGGGCTAGCTCGCGTGCGCGTGTTTTAATCTAATCAACGCGGGGGCACACACATGACACCAGCAGACACACGCGACTGCGGCGGTCCTATACCGTTGCCGCCGCCGCCGCCGTCGTTGTTGTTGTTGTTGCTGCGCCTTAGGAGTTGCGCCCGGCGAGCACATTACTCGACGTGTTGGTCGTGTCAGTTTTTTTTTCGTTTCGCTCGTACACGCCGATAGTGGTGGTCGCAGTCGGTGTTTCGGTATTCGTAATTGTTAACGACGTCGTTCGATTCTTTTTTTTTTTTAAAAATTACTACGACCGTTTCTCGGGCCGTTGAAACTATCGCGTACTATTTGCGTACGACGTACAAAACCGATAGCGTCGTCACAAATCGGAAATATGAGGGACGGAATTCCCACTCGAGCCCGTACTCTCTTTACAACGACGACGGCGCGGACACGTTTTCCCTCGTTACTTTCTCCCGGTTTTCGAAAATTGGGTACTCCAAATTTGTATCTTACCGTCGAACGGAAGATTATCCGGATGGTTTTCGATTTGTGTGTAGAAACGATTTTCATCGGTTTTGCCTCTCAAAAACACCTTCGCCCAGGATTCCGGTCGTGGTTTTTATCCTCGAATCGTTACGTAATAATTAAATTATTATTATTATGAAATTTCGTAACGTCCATTGTCCGTTTATTCCTTTGTCCTTTCTTACCTAACACTTAAACGAGATCGTAGTTTTTCGTAATTCTGGCATACGAGATCATTAATATTCATAATAATATTCGTCATTGTTTCTACGTTGATTGCATCAAAATGCACACCAAGTTAAATGATTATTAATAAATTAGCCTGATGTATTTACTACACAGTCAGCTAATCAATGCGTGTACTCAAGTTTGTTTAGCATATAACAAAATTTCAACCATTAAATCCCCTACTAATATCGTTCAATGCTGTTTGTTCTATATTAGAATATAGTTGTAGTGGTCTGATCACCATTTATATCTGTCAATAATATAAATATTGACCATGTTTATTATAAGTTTTCTAAGTTATGCCTATATGATTTGTCTTAAATATCACGTATCAACTACATAATTATAATCTATAACGTATAGTGAACCATATTTGATGGAATAGTTGGTACTACACAAATAGGTGTCCAAAAATTCAGACCCTCCTGGTCCTATAACTTTATATCAATCTGATCAAAATATTTCGCTTATTATAACAATATTTGTGATACATAATGAAAATATTGATTATATAAATTTGTGAATAATTTAGATAGTTTTTCTATTATCTAGTAATCTCTAATGCACTTGTGATTTCTTATTACAAATAATGAAAAGCTTTAATTTTTTGAAATATGTTGTTGTATAATAATAGTATATAAAAAAATTTATGTAAATTAAGTAGTTCTTTATATCCTGAGGTAAAATTTTAAAGTAATTTACACAACTTATAGAATGCCTCCTCTTTTTAATAAGTTATTGTTTAATAAGATTCGAGTTTAAAAAATATAAAGTTTTTTGTAGATATTTCATTGGATTATTATTCTAAATAATGTTTTAAATACACACATAACATATATATACGTTAAATTATTTACAATTGCAATTATTAATATTATGTATTCATAATTTTGTATTTCAGATTATTCAATTTAGATTTCATTCGTATATCAAGTTCAGCTGAAAACTAAACCTGTGACGATTTTCAAGTTTTTAATTGGATTTTAAATAACTTGTAAGATATGCCAATATATAATTATAATTATTAATTATAAGTTGTAAGTTGTATAATTAATTTTATGATAAATTAATATTATATGTCTAGGTAATTTGTAAATTAAACCACTAACTATGATGGATCGTAGTGGAAATGACATTAACATGACTGGAGATAGTGATTTAGATGATGATGGATGTTTATCATCTGATGATTGTGATGGAGATTCAAATCAAAGTCAAAGTGATTTAATGTCTGCAGCAATGGGAAATGATGTGACTGCACAACTAGCTGCAGCAGGTTAGCTATATTACATTAATATTTGTATTTTAATATTTTGCACTAGTTTTAAAAAAAAATTTTTTTCACTGCTTTTTTTTAACACATCCATATTTTCTGTCATTTTATGATAATAATACGTTAATTTGATATTTATTTTAAAAAATGGTTAATGGTATAGTTAATTTCTATCTACATGAATAATTTTATTTGCTCATTTAATATTGTATTGGTGTTTTTTTGTTAGTTTTTAAAATTAATACTTTGAATAATTTATATGGACACGTTAATTTTTAATGAAAAACCATAAGTGGATTTTTAAAATTAAAGAATTGAGTTACTATATTGTGTACACAATTTAATTCGTATATTAAAGTACACTGTGATCAATTTAAAAAATATTTTAAAAACATTCGAAACCTTTAAGTAAAAAATCTAATTTTCACATATACTAATATTAATGGAAAGTTGAAGTTTATGCCAAATAGGCGAGCTTATAATTTAAAGGTGACCAATATTATAAAGTGAATAGGTAGAGGTAGAAGTTAGATATCTTGTGACAGACTAACATAATCTTTATCATGATGTTTGTACTAACCAATTTGAAAAATATTCAATCAATGCATGTAAAAAAAATATCAGAATTAAAAATAGGTGAACCTTTGTTTGAAACCAGTATAAGTATAACCGAGGTCATGTACATTTAGAGAATTTACAGCTGTAAAATAAGAAAAGAAATTGACAATAATTTATAAAAAATAAAATAATATTTTTCATGTAGATAGCATACAATACCAAGAAAATCAGTGTATAGTACATACTGGTACTTATCATTACTTAAAAATGATGGGCATTATTTTTATCATTTTTTAAACTTATTTTAAATATACGACCAAAACCGTTAATTTTATAAATATTATGCATGTTTTGTCTTTATTTTGTTTTGCACTATTTTTTTGTTTTTTTTTTGCGTGTGTGTGTTTGTGTTTGGCTGGTAGAAAAACGCAATAGCGGATCATCGAACAATAGGGGTCTTTGTTATGGTTTGTGTCGATCAGGACCAGTTGGAATGGCTGCTGCTGCTGCAATTGTGTCATCAAAAAAGCGAAAAAGGCCACATTCATTTGAGACAAACCCATCCATCCGTAAACGACATCACAATCGGTTACTACGTAAACTTAAAGTGAGATATAAATTATTAAAACAACTAAAATTATTTTGTATATGGTTTAAATTTGATTTACTTTTAGGTTACCATTGATGAATTTGCTACTAGAGTTGGCCAACAAGCAATTGTTTTAGTAGCAACACCTGGAAAGGAAACCTCAGGTTTCAAATGTTTTGGTGCAAAACCTTTAGAAGATGTTGTAAGTATATATTATAAAATATAAATTTGGTATATTTTGATTTATTATTATAATTAATTTATGTGTGAAAGGTAAAAAATTTACGAGCTACTATTATGGACCAACTAGATACTGCATTAGCGCAACATGCGCCACCACCTATTCCAGATGATCCAACTCTATATGAGCTACCACCACTTATTCTAGATGGAATTCCCACTCCTGTTGAAAAAATGACCCAAGCTCAGTTAAGAGCATTTATACCTTTAATGTTAAAGTATTCCACAGGTAAGATATAATTTATTTGAGATATTAGTTAAAACAATAGCTTTAATTACAAAATAACTTACAAGAAATAATCTAGAATGCTACAATTTTATGGTTAATAATCTAAATATGGATAACTACTTCGCTCATAGAATAGCAAAATTCCAATGTATAAAATATTAAAAAAGTTATTAAATTATTTATTTAGATGGTTAATTTAAAAATTTACGTTTTTGAAAGAATTATTTTGTTATCTTATGAATAAAACTGTGATTTATATTTTTTTTGTAAAAATTTGATTATTTATAATTAGTGGTGCGAGTTATTTCCAAAACTAAATGATTTTATTACAAATATTTGATAGTTTCTATAATTTTCATTATTATGAACTGAAACAATGGTTTTCAACTTTTTAAAATTTCAACTCTTATTTTTTTATTGTGTGGCTATCCCTTCAACAAGAATAATAGATATAAAATAAACATTTTACTATTGTTTATATTACCAATTAAAATGTACAGAATTTAAATTAGCATTTTACTTATGATAATAATTGTAATTGTTTTTTATTTATTTATTAGGTAGAGGAAAACCTGGTTGGGGTAGAGAAACTACTAGACCACCCTGGTGGCCCAAAGAATTACCATGGGCAAATGTTAGAATGGATGCTCGATGTGAAGATGAGAAACAAAAAGTGAGCGATTATTCTTGTTAAATATTACAGGATACTTTTACTACATATCTAATATAATATAATTAACATATTTATTATTCTTGCCATGAGCATTGTAGAATAACTCTTATTTCGATTATTTATTTCAGTTTAGTCATCCTTAAATAATAATTTTTATTCTATCAATAATAAAAAATGAGTAGGTATTAAAATATTTAATTAATTAATAATTTTGTTACTAGATTTCTTGGACTCGAGCATTACGGCAGATAGTTATAAATTGTTATAAATATCATGGCCGAGAAGATTTATTGCCTACATTCAGTGAAGAAGATGAAGCAAAAACAATTGTTAATAATGTTGCAAGTCAATCAATTGTTACTTCTGTGCTCAAATTTAATCCAAAAGCAACTAATATTGAAACTAGAAATTCGCCAGATGCACAGGAACAACAACAGCTCACTCAGGTGATTGGAATTCATTAAATTTAAATGTAAATTAAATATATCTAAAATAAAAATGTTTGATAGGTGCAGTATTCCCCAGCATTTCTTCATTCCATCAGTAATGTTGATGGATCAATGTCCATATTTCATGTGGATCCCAATAATCCAATTATCACGTTACCTGATGGAACTCAGGCCCATGTCCAAGGAGTTGTAAGTATTATTTTGATAAATTAGATTTTTACATTTTGTTTTAGAATTCCATAGTTGTATTACAATATGTTCTATAATATATATATATATATATATACAGATAAATGCTTCTCAAGGAGCTAACGGCCACACAGTTCATTCTGTTCATACCATTGGTGAGGGTCAAAATCAAGATGGTGTAACTGTAGATATATTAAATAATGTACCTGAGGCCACATTGAATCAAGAAGGCCAAATAATTATAACTGGTGAAGATGGACAAGGTAAATATTTTCGCATATCTAAAAATATAATAATAATTTTATATTAAAATAAAACTTTCTAAATGAAAGTATATAAATAATCAGTGGTGGCTTTTAATTTGATAATAGGACAATCGCACCTCCTACTAAAAATTAAAGGAAACGAAAAATTATAATTTTCTTTTCAAATGTACGAATAATTTCATTGATTATTCAAATATAATTATTATTGAGTAAAATAATAACTGCAGTTTTTTTTCTTGCATATTGTATTATTTCTTGCCAACACCATAGCTGAACACGCATAAAGTGTATATGTATATATATATATATTAATATAAATATCCACGTTCATAATGTTTATGACTATCTTAATATACAGAAAGACATAATTGTACGTGTATGTACAGATACATATATCCGATATTTATACAATGCGTCATCTAAACATTAAAAATATAATACATTACTAACAACAATAATTTTTTCCTTAACCTGTTTGATTTATAAGCACATAGAGTTATTTATGGTGTAAATTTGGTAATTTACACTAAATTATTATTATTAAACATTAACATTTAAATTCAATATTTTGTTTTATAAATTACTTTTATTTATAACTATGTTTTTATAAACAAATTAACAATAGTTGTTAATTAACACAAAATGTTTTTAATAAAATAAAATATTAATATAAAAAAAATTTTTTTTAATTTTTTTTAATTTAAAAAAAGGACTTTCATATTTTAAGTGGCTCCTCCTATTTAGTGATCACGAGTTAGTCACCACTGTAATTAAAAAAATAAAATTATAATTTATTGTTTATTTATTTAATCAAAAAGTAAAAATATTTTATTTTTTTTTTTAACTTGTATAGTGTTGTATTTTCAGTATCAAGCATGATTACAGTCCCTGTAAATACATCGTTATATCAAACTGTAGTTCAACAAATTAGTGATGGTAGCATACAGGTACACTAGTTCATTAAAATGTATGAAGACACGTTTTAACTGTATAAATTATTATTTTCAGGTTGTCACACCAGTAATGCATATGCCTAAGACAGAGCCCGGTGGTGGGATGGATTCATCAAATGGTGAAGTGGAAACCATTAGTGTGCCACATCAGTTGGTAGCCATCACCGGGCAAAATGGCGAACAAGTGTTGCAGTTGATCTCATTAAAGGATAACAAAATGATCAACGCCACAGTTGGTGATATCAAAGAAGAAGGCCAAACTATGTCTAATTCGGACCAATGAGAACAACTTCAACATTACCTATGCTTTGACGATTAAAGCAAATAAATTATAAACATTGTAGGGTAATGATGTCGGTATTCTTATTTATATATATAATATAAAATATGTATGTATTTGCGTACAAATTATATATAATGTGTAGGTATGTGTATGATATGATGATATATTTTTATCACTTCCAATTGACTCGAATAATATTTCTATATTAAATATAAAAACTGAGTAAATTTTGTCTACTCGTAAAATTTTTTAAAGTGTTGTTACAATAATGTGATTTTTGTTCTCAGTTTTACCTTTCTTGTTCATTTCCATTATATATAGTTTTATTGTAGTGTTTGGGATTTTATATTTGTAGGAAATAAAAAAAATAGTTAAATAATACAAGATAATAATTTTAATTATAAATTCGATTTATTATTTTTGAGCATTTAAAAGTTTTAAGAAAATTAAAGTCATAAATGTTTGTGTGGCCAATGACTCTAAACCTAGTCAATACGTTAGTTTTATAAACAATATTACAAAAGTTTAAGTTTTTGTTTATTTGTTTATGATAAATATTCTCCTTAGATTTTTAGACATTTAAATTTTTTTTTCTATGCGGGATGTATTTTCTTATAAACTGTTTTTCATGTTATTTGTCAACTTCGCAGACATAAATGTTAGCAAACGTGCAATTCTGTAAAAGGAAAATAACTGTTTTTGTAACATTATTTCGAACGTAATTCTCTTTATTATTATTATTATTATTATTATTATTATTATTATTATTATTATTACTATTATTATTGTTCTCATATTGTTGATATTGTTAATTTCAGTGTTCTAACCTGACTATATTTGTATGCCATGTATGTTTATGTGTGTACATATATATATATACATATAAACATATATTATATGCATATGACTTAATAGTTGTAGTTTGTTTACACTTCTTTGTCTTTTTTTTAATCAATTGTACATTTTGTAATTAATTCAATGTGAATGTTTTGGACAAATCTTCTGATCACTTATTTATTTTAGGTTATTAGATAATGTTAAAAATTATTGTGTATTGAAATAGATAATTGTTGTGTACTGTTATTGAACAGAACATTTATCATTGTCTAAAAACCATTTTATTTTGTTTTTTGTTGATCCCGTCAAACATTTTCATGAATAGTGTGAGAAAAAGTAGATTTGCTTTGAACTAGTTTTACCAATTTGGAAAATTAATTTTCTTAAAATCGTACTGTGGATACGGCGCTATTTAAGTTATTTATAATTTATCTATTTAGTAATGGTTCACAGTGAAAGTTTTGAGGTGAGTTAAGAATAATTTTTTTATTTTCATACATCGATTAGTTTTGTTTTTTTCACTTTTGAAACAATCGAGGTTAATATATTTTACTAATTCTTCGATATTTATAAAATTGTTTTCTGTGAGGGCTTACAAAAAGGTCTATAATAAATTCACTTTGGTAAAAAATGTAATTAAAATTATAGTCGATGTTTGAAAAATTTAAACGTAAAAAGGTGTTACATATTTCAATAGAGAACAAAATTTTGTATAGTTTTGTAAAGGAGTTCCGGCCTGTTGCGCATCCCCCTTTAATTTCAACACTGGTCTTGTTTCGTTAAACAGTATTTGTGTATATTTGATCTAAACATTATTGTGGAACATATTTTTAAATTAACGAAACTATAAAAGTTCAATTATTCATACTTACAACTGTCTACATAAAGGGTACAATTATTTGTCGAGACAATGACGTTTTTATGTTTTTTCGTACAGATGAGAGGGGTGATATTGATAAAAATTAAATTTGATTGTGGCCAAACATATCGGATACTTAACATACAGTCTTCCGACAGTTCGGATAAATCGCCATTTTTAGTCTTAGTAGACGATTATCGCAATTTTAAGAGGGAGTAACGTTAATTTGACACACGTATTTTCCGAGTCGTGTAAATCGAATTGTTTTAAAAACACACGACACATTCAGATATCGAGAGCACTAGAATTAATTACGTTACACAAAGAATACGCGAACTGTTTTTTACTAAGAATATTTACGAATAAGTTGTATCGTATCGCCGCTACGACTAAATTATGAACACATTTTGTTTTTTAACAATGGCGTAGGTACGATTGAATCGATTTTCGGAACGGCCAAGTATATTGGCGCCACGTATTTGTGGACTGAAAAGACGATCACGATGTATAACGCCGTCGGTATATTAATCGTAAGTCCGTAGTTAAATAAGCAGGACGCTCGTAGTTTCGTTTGTTACAGGGGAAATAGAAATGTGAATGGAAACGACAATCATAATTCGACCGTCCAGTATTACGTTTTTGTTTTATCCTTTTTTTTTAGTAATATGTCAACGTTAAGGCCATTTTGGTCACGTGGATTCAATGGAGCTGTGCCAAACTAAAAACGATAGAAGCCTTTCGATCAATTTCTTTCCGATTATATCAGCGTCCGCTCCTTGGTATGTTTCCAATCACATCCTTCGTAAAAATGTACGTGTGGAATCAGTCGAAAATTTGTTTGAAACCGGTTATGAAAAATTTCGCTAAAGATTACTTCACCGCCCAAATCCATTAATTACGAGCTAAACACAACCGCGCCGTTTTTAAAGGACGATGTCGTGATGTTTTAGAATTAAACGACGATGCTATCGCTCGAAACGTCTAAGTAATTGTTCTCACCGAAGCAACTTACAACTGCAACTCGATCGTGCGACTCGTTGGGTTGCTATCGAATTTAAATTGCGTTGCGGTCAGTGTTCTCATTGAATCAACTATTTTTGGTAATGTTCAGTCTCGCTCTCGCTCAGTCCATCTCAATAATCGTTACCTATGACAGTCAGTAATTTAAAATTTTTAGTAATTTAATATGTCTTCATCTGAGGATGACGTTGATGTTGCATATTTATACTTACAAAAAGAAATAGACAAAACAAAAAACGATTTTGGGTTCATCCACACTATATTAAGAATATATGCTACAGTACGTTTATTATGTTAAGAAAATTGGTTCAAGATCCAGAAAAAATTCGTGAAAATTATCGCGTGAAACCCGAAACATTTAAAATCCTTGTAAGTTTAGTAGAAACCAATGTAAGGAAAAAGGATACTAATTTTCGTTAAGCAGCAAGCGTAGAAGAGAGACTTCTTATTACATTAAGGTAATTGTTTCAATTGAATTTTAAAATAAATTTTATTTAATAGAGTCACATAATTGTAGAAAAATCATTATACATTAGTATTTAGAATAACTATTAACAATATTAATTTTTTATTAATTATAAATTATTATGTTTTTAATTTAAGTCATTAAGAATTTAGACGACAAAATAAATAAATAAAAATACTTAATCTTGATTTAAAATTTTAAAAATTCAAAGTCGTTGCCCTTGTATGAACCGACGGTGTTTGGTAGTGTTGAGTTGTCATTTTGCGAAGAATAAGTATGTGATGTAGACGGTGTAGATGTAGTAGGTTCTTTAAAAATTGAATCAATTACAGCCATCACCTCCCTCTTGAATCTTTTTTTTGTGATTGATTCATTTGTCAGCGCCGCTATCTTTTGTTTTTTGTTTTTTATTATTGAAATATTCAATAAAACAACGGTGAACATCAGTTTTTTTAAATACATTTTTTTCTTGCTTTTTTGTAGGCTAATATTATTTGAACTTGTGTTAAGTATAGATGGAGAAATTGATTTATTATGAACTGCTTCTACTTCTTCTACATTAACTGTCTGGTTTGAATATTCGTTTTCACTTACATCATCAAAAATATTCACATCTCTTATTTCTGTGTCGGATTGTGGAGCTGCTAAATTACCTAATTGTTTTCTTCCGCTTTTAATGAATGGCATAAGAAATTGCAAAGCGATTTTCACCGGAGTTTTAGAGTGGTGGTACGTTTATTTTAAATATGTCCCGTCCGTAGTAAGACGTTCGTCTAGAGGGTTAGGTAACGAACGTTTGAGAGTTCGTGTGTTGATTTGGCCCGTTTAGTTTGACCGACGGGACTTCCATTTTCCGCGTCTAAGGGACAACGTAGTAACGCGTGACGATTTCTCGTCGTTGGTGACTTTCCATTTATCACGCGGGTCATTAAGTCCCGGGACCAACACACAGATGGCGCCGCTAACGATATGCCGCTTTTTTTTCCTGCAGTACCAACCGTGTAAAAAAGATGAGTGTAGATATTTCGTGACGTTCGGTTCATTCGTTGTCGAGATGTTTTGTGCGTTTGGTGACGTTACGTCCGTTTTTGTTTAGACGACGGACGGAAACCAGTTCCATGTGTTAAACGAACGCCGCGTTTTAATTGGAAAAAATACCGTTGAAGCTCGGCAACGGTCAGAGGCGAAAGACGAATCGTTTTATAAGAAAGGCCGCGGAAAGTTTAGAAAAACGTCGGAACGAAAATGTAACGCTATGGATTGAAGGTGATTATATTGACGATTAAAGTCGAATTTTGCGAAAAAAAAAGTGCGTTTTCGCTGGTTAGTCTCAATGGCCCACGTGTTAGGATACCAAGGTAGGTGATCGACTGTCTAAGTGATTTTCTAAAAAAAACTTGACAGAGCGCGTGGGTCGGTTTGAGATAATTTTTTATCGTCCGGCGCCAATTCGCGGCTACCGAAGTAAACGGGATGGCCGGTCAGTGGACTGTGTATAAGTTAAATAGGAAACGGTTTTTGTTTTTAAATGATATAACGTCGGTTCTTATTAGTAGTTCCATTTTGTTGTCAATAAATGATATCGAGTATAACGCACCGCCGACGAAAGTCGTTGTAGTTGTGCCCTCCTTCTCCCCCACGCGTGACACTTGGAATTACCTGAGAATACGCACGAGGCGAATCGAACAGTGACATTTTCAACTACTGTCGCGGTCCGTTCGCAACGTGAAACAAATTACCCCCATATGCAGTTAGGTGGGCACGGCGTAACCGGAGGAAGGCCGACGTCCAGAAAATATCGATTTTCTCCCCTCGGATACGACACCGGCGGAGTCACACCAGTAATAAAACGACGAGGGCGAAAAATATGCACGCTGGTCGATCAGTACGATATATATATATACGTAGTACGACCAAAAACCTTTTCGTATTTATTTACAGAAACAATTTTCTGGTCGAAAATCCGATTACCGGAATTAAAAGCGGACGTCGTTCGCCGCTATCTGGTCGTTAAAAGTACGTAAGTCTCCCGCGCGTACGAAACGAAGTTTACGCTGGTTTTGTTTAATCGAAACGTCGCGATTCGAACAACGGGCCGCCGCGACGTTAAATTTTGTTTTCATAAACTGGCCGGAATGACGGCGTGTTTGGGTATAGTTTACGGTAACGAAACTTTAAGTTCGTTTATAGATTGAGCTTTAACGTTTCAAAAAGTGGTCGCCGAGTCACCTCGGTGTACGAAAACAGGGGGCTTAGGCGTCAAACAAACTAACGAGAAATCGACGAACCGAGTTGTGTGAGTTTTCTCGAAAACTAAAACGTACGCCACCTCCTTGTCGTAGACCAGGTCACGCGTATACGCGTATACGTAGCGTTCGCGTTGGCCGGATTACTACGACGCAAGGCCCGTCGGTGGCGTTTTCCCGCGATCGTTCGAGAAAATGTTGAACACGAAAAGTAAAATCCCGTGGTCAGTTCGTACGGTTTCACCGTTGTACGTCGAATTCCCCGCGAAAACAACGGCAAAGTCGTTACGTACGCGCCTGCTACAGACGAAACGAAATGCCGTTTTTGTTTCGGTAGAACGAAGTTTGCGCGTGTTTGAGATGACATTGACGACGCGGACGAGGCCGATTTCCAGCCGCTGTCGCTAGTGAGACTTCTGTTTACCTATTATATCGATTAAAGGGCACGTCGTAAACGGACGGCACCCGCCGATACTTCGCCGTCCGTTTTTACGGTAAAAGTACGTTCGTATTCCGTTCATTTGCTTTCAATTAGTGGACGTAATGACGCGGTACGGGCGACGAGCTCGTACACTGACCGCTAATTTTTGGACGTGAAATTTATACGTTTAGATATTACCGTAAAGGATTTTGTTGCGTCAGTAGTGTCCCGTCGTATTCCCGGCAAGGACGATTGTTTGTTATTTATTAATTTTTTTCGTAAAATAACGCACGATCGCGACCATCACCATCGCTTTATCCGGACACCGGGGGTGCGGTCGATTTTTATTTAAAAAAAAAAAA
Source organism: Geopemphigus sp. TES_GeoC_2020 (assembly GCA_025469175.1). Taxonomy (NCBI): domain Eukaryota; kingdom Metazoa; phylum Arthropoda; class Insecta; order Hemiptera; family Aphididae; genus Geopemphigus; species Geopemphigus sp. TES_GeoC_2020. Next base: position 23,992 of record JAIPRN010001654.1, read on the forward strand.
AAAGAAAAAACGTGTACACGTCCTAAGCTACTAAACTCGATTTCGGCAATGAGCGTCGCCAACGTTTTCGACGGATTATTTCAAGTACGAAAACTTCGTAAGAACAATGTCCTTTTCGTCTTAGAGCCATCCAATCTTCAACGTGTTATTCCGACCGAATCCGTAATCGGTTAACGACGAAATCGAATTATTACGGACGGAATTCAATATTCCAACGAACAGTACCGAGTCGCTTTTTCAAACGACGCTTTTGAGACGTATTTTCGACCGACGACGCGTTAAATAGGCTGACTTCGATAGCGTGCCCGAACGTTCGTCGTACGGTAATCCCTGCTCCTTCGTTAGCCAGCCGGTTTCGCCGTTCGCTAACAAAATACTGTCGCCCAAAAATGCTCGACAAGACGTATAACACGATTGAATGAATGTTTAGAATGTGTCTCGTTAAACGCGCGACGCGTCGCTTAAAGGGGCGCTGACGCGAATATTGTGTCCGTTATACGTACACGGTTTCTCGCCCGGCCAATTCCAAGCACGGGTCGACAAACAACGGTGTTGTTAGCGCGTGCTCGAGAACACTCACTATATTGAAATCCGATCGTTTAATTTTCGCTCAATGTTGAAAACCTTCGTTGCCCGGACGCGGTTAAATAAATGAATCAGTTATCGCTACGTCCCAATGGTATAGAAGCGTCTCGCCTACGATATCTACACAACGGTGGTTCGACAAACTGAAACTCGGCGGCGAAATAATACGCTCTTTCTCCCGTCTCAGATTGGGTCGTACCCTACTACAGCCTCCTCACATTTTGAAATTGCCGTAACTTATCGCGTATTCGCGTACAGAGTTCGGATAAACAAAAAACGACGACGAATACAGTTTACGAATATTCCATAATGTTTCGGCAACCGGCCGGACGTATTCTCTCAATCTTCAGCCCTCTTCACTGATTACGATTTGTTCGGTTCGTATTTCGCTAAGAAACCAGCCACGGTCGGGAACGGTCCGCGCGGTATTTTCGCGATTTATACCCGCACGGATTATCGTTTCTTTTTTGTTTTGTCCGCCGAGGAAACGATCAAAAAATACGGCGATCGTTTAGCGGGCCACGTTGGGAAAATGTTTTCAGGTTCGTCGCCTAGAGGACACCCTCTCCCCATTCCCCTGCGACTATTGAGTATAACCATAGCGCGTAACCGCCCGGTCGTCGCACGATGCTTTGAACGGTACGGTCTGCGCGGTGGTAACGGCGAAGTAGCTGTAAATCGTCGAAATCCGTCACGATTTTCCCGAGTTATTCTAATTTCGTTTAACAGTCTTGAACGATAGTAATAAAAACGGTCTATTTTAGTTCGAGTTTTCGGACACCCCCAGCGTTGTCGTCCCTGTTTGTGCGCGCACTTTGTACGAAGACGACTAACGTAATATTACGCACGCGCACGTATCACCCATAGTCGTTCATCTCTCCCTTTTTGCGGCTCTCCCTTGACACAAACATACACTCTCTCGTCCTCTACACTCTCCGATTCTCCCTATAAAGTCGTTTTTATTATTACGTAAGTCCCGTCGCGTCATCATCGTATTCCCCGTAGTATTATCGTTCGAGCAGCCGAGCCCTCGACACTGACACATACACACACACACGATATATACTCATTCTCGCCTACGGGGAAAAATAATTATAACCTTCGGGTTACCGAATACAGTGTGTACGAGCGAGGAATGCGACCACGCGGTACACGGGATATTTTTGATTAGCCGCCGCGAATCGCAACTAGCCACGTATAACGCGAATTAGTTTTCCGCGCCGTAAAAGTTTTTAATTATGCCGGCCATGGTAGCGTATGATTTAAACGCCCTCTTCCTCCTTCCCGTTTTCGGTAAAATTTTATAAATCGTAATTTGCGCGCCACAACGTACACTTGCCAACGGAACGACGCCCGGACCGTAGAAAAGGTATATATATATGTTGTCAGTTTTCGGGTCTTCTTCTACCATCAACGTTCTTTTCGAGAAAAAAAATCATACCTAAATAAATACGTTCCATCGATATTTTAAAAAAAGGATAATCGTCACGTAACGCCGTGTTCAAACGAAAATTCAATACGTTATTCGTTCACGAATTGGACGTTTCAACAATTTTATTAGGGGGAGGGGGTTTGAAAATTTTGAACGGTAGTTTCCCGATACCAAAGAACGTTTTGAAATAAAATGGAAAAACTTAACGCCGACTAAACTACCGTTTGCGCGCGATTTACAATCGATAACGTAGTACTATTGTAGTACGCGCGTAATTTGTGTAAATAAATTTCGTTATTATTTAGTTTATTTTCGAAAAAGCGTTCGCGGACAAAATGGAAACGAAACCCCAATAGGAACGAATACGAGCGCTTCTCGAAATGGTTAGGCGGAGAAGTTTATTTTCAAAAATCGTGAACGTACAAACCGACTGTCGGCAATTTCGCTCGAATTATTTACGAAAATCCGCGTTTACCGTGAACATTCGTGGGGAGCGAATCCGTGAATGCACCCATCGTCGCCACGCCGTAAACGAAAGCGCGTTTCCCACGGCGGGGTACGTACGAATGGGCGAAGAATTTCATTTCAATTCGAAAACCGCGTAATTCGCGCCGCATTTCCACCGTGACGGTACAATAATACGCGTCAACGTTTCGCGACGGTTCTTCCTTTGCCGTTCGCCGAGTATCGTTTACATTTTACAACTACTACCACCGTCTTCAAAAGTCAATCGTCGATACCGACTCGCCGTCTACGCCCTTATTAACGGGCACGCGCAGTTATAATATAACGCCTACGGCTTAGTAGGCGGTAAATCGTCCTTTCGTCGGCGCATCGACAAAGCCGCTCGAGGGGTACTTGGTCCGCACGGTTCGCCGAAAAAACCACGCCGCGCGAACCTCCCCCTATAACCTACGTTACCCCGAAATAACCGGACGTCCGCGCGCGTGTAACAACCGGTGGCGGTATTATTTCGTTACGACGTTATTGATCCCTTTGCTCGTTTCGTCACGTTTTTTTGCCCGACCACGTTGGGTCGTCCGTCGCGGACGATCCAACCGCACGATTTCGCGTCGCGCGTGTATTTACCACCAACGGCCAGTGAGTGACGCGCGTAGTCGCCGCCGGTGTTCGGCGCACGCCGCAGTTTTGAGCGAACGTCGTTCACGTGTGTACGCGGTGTGTTGTTGTCCGTGCGGCGCTATCGTCGTTATCGTCGCCGCCACCGTCCGGACCCAAGTCACGAGCCGTCTTCCACTCCTCTCTCGGCTTTCTTCGCCACTCTTCCGGTTCGGAGCCGCAGCTGCTGACTGGTAAATCGTCGTGTCCGTTATTCTCGTTGCCCTCGCGCAGTAGTCTCACCGCCAAGAATTCGAACTCAATTACCGATAAACGTATACTCTCGTGTCCTTCCAACATTCCGTGAATACGATTTTGGCGCTTTACTTCAAACGAATATCGACATAAACGGCTTATCTCGAACGGTGGTCGTTTCTCGAGCACGCGGATGGATTATTTACTTCGTATAGTTTACGGATCACTCACGATTACAATAACGGGTTATCGATCGACGACAATACGTATGTTTCGCACAAACGCCGAATTTTAGTTTTGTTTTCGAAACGTATAATTTCGAGTACCGGTGAAAAGTATTATTTTAGCGACCCGTTTATTCGTAATTTAATAGAAATAGGTCGTTCACGACATGGGTGGTGGCAATGGTAGCAATAGTGATTGGATAACCAATCGAACAATAATTTCGTCGGAAAATGCCGACAGGTGGTGGCCTATCCGGATCGATTTCGTCCGGCTACTCCGTAAAATGATTAAAATACGATGTTGCCTTATTTAGCCGAAGTTGTTTGTATTAGGATAGGAAAAACACGCGTTTGGCAGTATATATATATAGTACATAGTATATTTTGAACCAAACAATTATAAATGATATAACACGTGTCTATTGGTTAACGGCCGATATTTTATTGTAATATCTAGTTTATCGACTTCGTGAGCAAATGTTCTAATTTTTGGTTTTGACAACGTACAGTTTGTTTTATCATTTTTTTGTTTTGTACCGCGAAACATATTTTAGTTACGTTATTATTTTGGAAAACCCGACTAGAACGCGTTTAAGACGCC
>JAIPRN010001654.1:28247-41539 GCA_025469175.1 Geopemphigus sp. TES_GeoC_2020
AACTTCAGGGCACGTGCGAGTAGAAACAAAAGCGAAATAAAAAACATATTCCCGAAGTCGAACGATCGTGAGTATTCTGGAAAAAGATAAACAACTCGTCAATAGAAAAACGTGGCCCGTTTTATTCTACGGGGTTCGCTAAATCGGCGTAAGTGTACGTAAACATTCCGGTCCCGACAGTTATTTATTATCGTATCGGTCAACATTAAGTCGCGTATACGCGCGACGTTTTATTTTTGAATGGAATAGGGCGTGGGTGACTTGACCTAGTTCGTTTGATATAGACCACGAAAACCTAATATTTTTAAAAACACCTATATCGTTACACGGAATATATATATATATATATCTTAGACCGTCAATGTCATTTCGTTTTAACAAATGTGGATTCGTTTTGATTGGGCGTATAGTAACATATGTTTTTTATCGTATAAAACGTCGTTCAAATATTATACTTTCGTTCGTTTCGGAACGCGACGATTGTTTAAAAAATAATTTCCTAGAATCTATAATAATTTTATACGCGTACTTCTATTCGCTTCGTTAAAAAAATACGTTGTACCCATAATTCGTTTTTTTCTTCTTTTGAAACCTAAGCGCTTCGTCGGAATAAACGTTTCCCGCGAACAATAACCACGGAGGACTTTCTCCACCGTTGCCGTCGGCGTATTTAACCTATTTAGGTACGGCGTACGTATCGCCGCCGACGTTGACAAATATTTCGATGTCCGTAGGACGTAGTCGACATCCTTCGGAATCGTTTCATTACCGTCGTAACTGTACCGACGAATCGTCGTTTATATACAATTGTTCGTCGGCGTACGACACGACGGCCGTATTTTTCAATAATTCGCGTTTAATAGCCGAAAATTGCGCTTAAAACAAATCCCAAATACACCGACCCGGCCCAAAATGATATTCATATCGTCTTTCGAAAACTGAACGAATAATGCGTTCTTTTTGACCAGAAAATAACACATTTCGATTAGGCCTTAAACACCGTTCGTTTGTTGTTAAATACTCGGACGTTCGTTACGTAATTTTCGTCCTTAATTATTACGCTAATTAATTTTAGTCGTTACATCGAATCATACGTACTTATAGATACATTTAACGTGGATCACTTAGATTTTCTCCGTAAATTGCCGTGTATAACGATCTTCGTTTATCGCGTAATTTTAATAACGATATCACGTTTTAACGAAAATCGTATATATTTACTGACGGAAGCCGATATTTCTAATTTTAGTGTTCCTAGATATAAACGTCGCACCGCGCGGTTAATTATTTAACCGACGTTTAATGTACAGATATTAAAACCGAACCGGCGCGGGGCAATAATTTTTTAATCGCTCGCGCGCTAAACAAACAAACGAATTTCTTCGCAGGGCCCGTCCATTCGGATATCCCGACATTCCGTTCTCCGTTCGATCAATCGGAACTACGCGGGAATTCAATTGGGAAGTTACAATCGCGCGGTAGACTTTGAAACAAAATTAACCGTACGCCGCCCGAATTGAACGTGTATTCCGGGTTTTTGTTTCAATAAATCGCGTCCGTTATCGTCGCGTTTCCGTTTCAGCGCCGAGAAAATTATAGCCGAATCGCCTACATTAAGAGGTTCGTCGTCAAATTTTTCGAACATTATTAACTATTATCGACCGGACGTTACTCGACATGGTGATTACGCGCTAAACGGCGTCGTCAATTCACGTACTCCGTTATACGTTCCGTAAACGAAATGCCCGAAAACGAAATGTATAGGCAGCCGAACACACGCGTTGTACAGTTTGATCGTTTACTAACAGATAGCGATTCGCCATTAGATCATTTGGATTTCGTTCGTAACACGTTCGTATACCGATTTCCCGTCGTACCGTTCGACGCCAATTATCCGTTAATGCCGTTCACGTAATGTGTTCCCCATACCGGTTTCAGAATAACAACGCGCCGGGCGGACGACTAAAATCGGACCGTGTTCTTCCCACCATCGTCGGCGGCGTGTACGATATTTTAGTACTTAATAGCCGCGCGGATCTACGACAACCGTCCATTTTCAACCACGATCATCACGACCGTCTCCGTGGAAAAACACCAACCGCAAAACACGCGCTACTCAAACCGTACCCGTTTATTCGGGCAGACCGAAACATTAAACGACCCGCTACTTCATTCCACTAGCAAAGGCACGAGCCTGGGATAGTCAACGCGCAGTACAAAACGCCGCCAAGTAGACGACAACTGCCGTCGTAACTACGACGTGGACCGATAATTAATATCCAAACACGGAACGTCCCAGGCGTTCGACACGAGGTCCGATCATTCCGTCCTTATTCCGAAAACGGCGTACGTACGAACTGAATCAGATTTTTCGAACGATCGTCGTTGGTACTCCGTGACATGTTTTTCCGACGAAGCGATCTCCGTTCGCGTGATAAACTATGGATCGCGGCGTTTTTAATTCGAGTAGCGGGTACCGCGAGGAAATAGTTTTCGGTTTCGCCGTACGTAAATCTCTAGGATAGTTATTTTTTATAATAATTTCGTGACGCGCTACGCTTTGTAATTAAATGGATTTCGGAATATATCGCGGAACGTATATTTTCGCGTCTGTTCGCCGATCAGTACGTTTTATTATACGCGTTTACCAGAAAAAAAGAAAAAAACGTATTCGACCAACTGAAAAATCGTGTTAGCTGTACACCAACGGTTCGGATTTATATCCTTTAGCTCGCTAATTTCCCGCGAACGAAAAACCGTTACATCATAATCGGAACATTTATAAAAATTCCAAAAAAAAAAAAACTCTCGATCGATCAAAACGTTTGTTCTAATAACTGAAACGTGTAATCGGCGTAAAATATGTATAGTAAATTGTTCTGTTTCGACGGAATCTAGAATTATATATATATATATAATCACTAAGCAATTATCAGCGAACGTTTTAACAAAACGTCGGCGCGAATTGACGCGACGCGTATATCGGGTCATTATCGATTTCGTTTCGTTTAAAGCGCCGACGAACGGAATTATTTATTCCCGAAATTCTGTTATCGAGTAGTTTGGATACGCGTTCTGTTCACTACATTTTAAATAATCGAAATAGTATTTTACACTATTAATAGTAAACTACTAATAAACCCCGAAATCGTAGACTATTTCAATATTAAATCGTCCGTACCACGGCAGGTTCCGTTTGATTCGAATCTACGAGTATTCATATTTCGTTAAATATTCGCCGGCGACACGCGCGCGTCCATTATATTAAAACGAAAACGTATCCGTCCAAATTTTATAAAACGTTTACCGTTTAATTTTTAAGTTATTTCCGTTTTTTGCGTACGCGATATAATTCGGGAACGCTTGTACAGAATTAATATTTTCGCTAAAACGAATCTAAAAACCGCGATTTCTTAGCGTAATACTCTTAGATAAGCGTACCCATACTGATACGTAGAACGTAAAAATGTACAAGATACTTATTATTGCATAATACGGTTATCACGATAATGGGAAAAAATCTATTGAATTCAGCCGTATTCGGCTCGTCTATATCGATTAATTGGGAAATATTTTACGTTCGAAACGCGCGTTTTCGTCGATTCAGTAAGAATTCTAGTTCTTGTGTATCGCATAAGACACATAACAACTACGTTTTCTATTCGGTGATTACAAAGCGACGACCGAATTGGCGTCTATTTTTGTACGTTATCGCGATAAATAAATCGATAATTTTTTCGTTATGTAGCGTGACGTACGAGCAAATCGGAAATACGTTTCGATAAAATAATCATCTCGAAAACGCGAACTCAATTTACGTAAATTATAAATATTACGTAACGATTAAAGTTACGGTCACGAGACGTTAGTAATTCTGGCGTAAGTTATAGTTTAGTACGGCGTAAAGTTATATGTTATCGACGTACTCGCTCTTCTTCTCGACTTTGTAACTCCCCAAGAGTCTTGGCTACCACCACCGTTACACAGCTTTCCCTATTCCGAATGATTTCCCTCCAATTCATCTACGACCAACATCCTTAAGCCTTGGAACATTACGGTACGAATGTATGTACATATTAAAACGGATCCGCGTCTTTCCCGTAAATATTCGCGAAAAAAATCGAATTAAATCGATATCGTTTGCGTAATTGAAACAAATAATTAGTAAAGCGTTTGTGAAACCATTATCGTATTTTATTAAAAACAAAACGCACGAATCTACCGAAGGAGAATACGTTGAAATATTAGGGTACACAAATTGCCGCGGAACGGTTTTAAATGTTAAAAACGAAATATTTCGGGTACACTAAATTTCGTACAGATACGGTTAAAAGTTACGAATAAAAATTACGTCGCTTTTAATACTCGTAAACAGCGTTGTTCCCGAAACAAACGGTTTTTTAAACGTTTTAAATTTTTTTAACGAAAATTCTTTTTCAGCTTCGGCAAACGTAAATTTCCTCGTTTTTTTTTTTCAATTTTCGTACACGCGTTCGTCGAACAAATCGTCGCGCCGGCCAACGAACGTACCGTCCGAAAAACCCGCGCCCGTATTTAGCGTCGGTTTTCGTATTTATATCGAATAAACGTTACCGTCGACCGGTACACCTAAACAGCGCCGTATAGAACCGAACCAGGTAAAAGAAACAACGGGAACAAACGTGACGAACGAACAAGATGGAAACGTATTACGATCATGTACGGCGATTTCGTTTTTTTCGGAAAGCGTACGACGTATTTTCGCGGTTAATCGGGCGGTCGTTTTTATTTACGGATGTGAACGTCGACACGCCGGAGAGTGTGGGGCGGCCGCGTATTAGAATGTAACGTGTAAATAACGGGCGCGTCGCGATTTTTGTTGTACAGCGGGCGGATTTGGAGGAGAATTGGCCGAAATGAGAGTTGGCCGAAGGTATTTCCAGCTCATGGTTTCCGTGGTCAACCCGTCGTCGGACCTCTACCATCACAGCCCGTTAGCGCCGCTGGCGACGTTCGATTCGCCCGGTTCGGGCATCGAATCGACCAGCACGCCGTCAGAAAAACGTTGTCCGTTCAGGGAGTTCATATTGAACGACGTACGTATATATAATTATCACCCGGCGGTACGAAAAGGGCGACGGGTTATTTATTTTCCGGGCTTTTATTTTTACAGAAATGGAGACGTCTATTCGATAAAGTAAGCGTTCGCCATTTAGTACTTACCCGTATCTTGTACTAATACGTAATTTATACCGCGTTGACAGTATGATCCCGAAGGTTTCGGCGAAATCCCGTGGAACGATTTCTTAACGGCGCTGAACTCGTCGGACTTCGTGCGATCGATCCCGCAGGAGAAACGCGACATTTTCGTCGAACGAGCGCGCCAATCGAACACGTCGGCCATCACTTTTCAAGATTTCGTCAATATCGTAAGTGTTTCGAACCGTACGAATATTATTTACCTAACAATTGGCGGGAAACGACGATGATTTCCGGCGAAATGTCGTTCGTTTCCTTTCTCCGCGGTTCGTACGAATAGACCGTCCGCGTTAATTACGCCGGATAGTCACGCCGACAAAAAAAAAAAACGATAACGCCGGCAATAGTCGTCGTTTATTTATTTTCTCGTTAAAACGCTTTTAGGCGTAGGGCGTAAAAACAATATTTTAACCTAAGCGCCAATTACGTTTTCAATTTTTTACTTTTATTATCGTTCTAGAACAATAACGCTCTTATTCAATTTTCGACTCGGAATCGTCGTAATTATATTTGGAATCTGACGGGAATCGCGCAAATTGTCAAACTTCTGAAACATATAACGAAATTCTCGGGTAATGTTTACGTACCGGTGGAAATGTCGACGAACGAAAACGCGTGCTTGTTTTTGTATTCCGTTTATCGGTGTAGGTTAGGTTCGACACGCGTTACGTTAACTAGTAAACTAACTATACCTATTGTATTCGTTTTTTCGATTTCCCAGTCTGAAACGCGAATGGAAACAATCCGACGGTCATAACCTAACGTCGCTCGGAATCGTTTTTCGAATACAACGATTTATCGTTTCCGATACGTAATTAATAATGAACCTCCGAAATCGACGCCGCTTACGCGTCGATTTCGGAATTTCATTATAAACGGGTCGCCTACATCCGTTTGAGCGGACGTATGGGGAACAATTACCGATTCACGTGGCAAATATCGCGCGAATTATCGGAAAACGATTCTTTTGTTGAAATTAACGCGCACGCCGGGAAATTGGGTAATTTCGGCGTTTGCCGTAAGTAACGTTGCTGCGTATCGAAAAGAAGTCGAATCGAATTTAGTAAAAACGAAACCTCGTTGCGGCCGTATCGTTTATTGTACAAGTGTATCCACCGAGTGGATTATTCTCGCTGGCGTTACCGAAATCACGCCGCACGTTATTATCGAGCTATATCGTAGGTGTTACGTTGATTTTCGCGTCCCTTTCTCTAACGACGGGATGCGTTTACGACTCGAGTCCACTTTTATATATATACACAAGTTACAATATGTACGTTATACGGGACGTCTATCGCGTCCTCTCCGAAGACGCGTACCACCGAACCCGTCGTGTGTATATATATATATATATATATGTAACGTATAAAATATAATACGACGTATTCAATTAGGACGGGATGTCCTACCGTAGCCGGCGTATCGTCCTAACGACGATAATCACCGGGTTATAACCGTCCCGGTATAACGAATGACGTGATTCCGTCGTCTGACCGCCAAAGAGACCGCCGCCGCTGTGTTTGTGTGTACGGCGTGTTGTTGTGCGGTATTATATTATACACGCGCGTGTTAGTGTGCGTATACTGTGTATACGTGTGTGTGTGTGTGTGAGAAACATCGCAGAGACGTTGTTATTATATCGTATCGGCGGGTGTACGTCCGATTTAGACGATATTATTTACGCGGCGACGGCGGCGGTGGTCGAACGCGTTCGGCGGTAGACAATATGACTTTTAAACCTCTCGTACAATATTTATTATTATACGCTCTTTTCATCTTCCAGCCACCCCATCCGCGTTTACCTAACGACGGTTTTTTCTCTTTTTATCGACAATAAACACCCGCCGTTCGGTTAGGTGTATCTCTCTCTCTCTCTCTTTGTATACGGTCGTTGCGTGACATCGCGAGAATAAATCGTACTAGAATTTAAATGGCCCTGTGTGTGTTAACAAGCCACAAAAAAAAAAAAAAAAACGTTCTCGAAACTCCGCGACGATAAATTACGTTAGTATTTATTTATCTAAGCGTAAATTCAGGGACGCGTAGTAATTCGATTATGTTTAACCTTAAAGAGCCGAGTTCGAGTTGTCGATCGAGTTTTGACCGGCGTATTAATAGTTTTGTACGGTTTTATATACCGGCCGTAGTATGCATAATAATAACACGATAGGCGTCAAACGAAACTGACTCGGGGATTACGTCGAACGATCCGATATCTGAAGGTTTGTCGAATAACGGTCGCGTATTGGTCGAACCGACGAATCGTCGAAAACCCGGACGAGGAATTTCAAAGTCGGTCGAAACGCTCGGTATTCCAAAAAAATTATCGAAACGTTTCGGTCGTAATATAATTTCCAATAAAAATTTTTAAAACGCTTCGTAGAACGAAATTCGTTCGACGCGCAATCAATTATTACGTTCGTAACGTACTGTACAGGGGCGTTCCGAAATTATTCGTCCGATTTTAATAGGCGTACAAACGAATAATGCAATTTTTTCAGCTACATTCCGCGTGTATTTGAAAAGACAGTGTACTAAATTATTCGATCGAAATATTCGCCATGGCTTTCTATAATTTAAAGCCATTTTGCTGGCAGACGATGAATTTCACGAATCCCGGAAAAATGTTATGTATTCGGACGTGATAAAGTCGTCAAGCCATTTTCGGATCTCATCCACCGATTAGAAATGCATATCGGACAAGGCGTGTCGCATCCACCGGAACATGCGACACTCCGTTACCGCATCTTTTGTATTGGAACCAATATGTGGCCTGGCGTTGTCACGCGACAATTTTACTGGACGTTCTCCTTTGCCCCCGTATACGGGCGTTTTCTTTCTAGTTCTTGACTCAAGCAGATTAACTGACATTGGTAGCAGTCCGTAGTAACGTTTGTTCAGTTACTCCCGACTGTTGTGCCAACTATTTTTGTGTTTGTGCCGAATCCGCAGCGAGCAGTTGTGCCAAATCGTCGTTGTCACAGTCCCGAGAGTCTCCAGGACGTTGTTTTGTCGATTAAACCGAAATTACCTTGTTTTCAACCACTTAAACCAGAACGCGAACGCGTCGTATGATGCCACCACACTTTCGCCGACAAAGGAACAAATTCGATTCGTACGCCCTTGCGCCATATTTTCCTTATTGAAATTCGTAAAGAACGCGGTGTCCGATATGCACCCGATTCGTCGCCATTTTCGACTCTACTGCGCTGTGAATACTTTGGATGGTTATGTCGGGCCTTTCGTAAACCTGTATGTTATGTTTAATAGCTGAAATTACAAAATAGCGTAATTGCAAAACAACGGGGAAACCCGTTTAATTTAAAATCGATTTCACAACTGCTCGAACTAATTTTGATTATTCGTTTGTGCACAGTGGACCGTGCGTTTTGAACCCGTAGGTTGCGGTGGGTGGCAAACGAAACACTCTACGCGCGTCCGAAAGGCGAGCTAGTCGAGTTTCCATCGTTCGCCGATAAGTTGCGACAGCCTAACCGAGTGGCGTGATGTAATTAGTCGGCGACGGAAGGCGTTTTGTGTGCTCCGGCTTCGAGAAGCGCGAGTCCGTCTTCGTTGTTTAGCGTGATTTCCGACACGGCGGTGTGTCGAACCTTCGACAGTTCCGAGCGTTCGAACATGGCGTATAATCATCGTTGGAGAAACCGGTTGTTTTGTGTAACGGGGAAGTCGTCGGGTCGACCAAACATTTCGGACGAAAACGTCGAACGAATTCTCGACAACGTACCGAGGGGATTTCCGCAGAAATCAGTCGGTCGTGCGTCCAGAGCACTCATTAGTTTGGCGTGTTTTGAGGAGACCGTACGGAGAATTCGGCTCACCGTGACGGCGATGCGCAAAGAAGACTTTAGTTTTGCGCGTTTGTTCTTCAAACGAACCAACAAAGAACGATTTCCCTATCGTGTCGTTTTCCGTGACGAGGTAGCTTTTCCGTTTGAACGGGAAGGCCAATCGGCACGAACCCGCGAATATGGTGATTAGAGAATGCGCGGGAAGAATTGTCGAACACGCGAAAGCGATTCGCTCAAACGTTTTCCGCGCCGTTTCAAAGATGGAAAGTAATACCGATCATTTTTCTTCGATTGGAACACAGTAACAGGAACTTCGTACCTACGAACGATTCCCACAGCCGCCAGCCGTCGAAGATGACTTATAACACGACGGGGCGCCACCACCGTTGAGAAATCGGTAAATTTTTCAACGATTATCTATCACTGCTATGGATCTACGGCCGCTGTGGCGCTACATTTTGTTCTCGGCCGTCCCGTTCGCCGGACGTTTCGCGATTTCGTTATTCGGGGTTACATTCAAAACGCTGTTTACGTACCTCGGCTTCCAAAATTCTCGACGAATCGAAAAGTTAACGCCTAACCTAATAAAACGTCATTCGAATATTTAACGTTAAACGTTGTCACGAACGTCACGTAATAACACGCTAAACGTAACTAAACGGATTTTTTTAACGTTATTTTTACGCGTTATATTACGACTATTTTAAAGGCTATATTTTTAATCGACGGATCCTCGAAAGACACTTCGTAATTCTTTCCATCGAACAGATACGTAATACCAGCGCCTGTGTCCCAAGTGCTATGTAAATCGTTTTTATCACCGCGACAACTACAGATAAAATGGCGAACACTCGATTTACGTACGAGTAATACGCTCGCCGAATAAACGGTGATTATCTCTACGGTCAAGGATACGACAGGATCATGAATGTGGTTGGTCAATTCAACGGGGTACAGTCAATTATTAAAAGAAATTATCTTAATAAGGCTTTGTACGTTCGTTACGCGATGCGTTCATTTAATTTAGCGGCTGTACCGCAACAGTTAGGGTATAAACGTCCTTTTCGTTACTATTCAACAACAACCGAGAAAGATCGTAATTTATTTTTCATTCTCGAGAACTTGATTGAATTATTACTTCACTCCGATTCTTACGAGAATTGCGTTATATATCTAATACGATTATTTATTATGTTCCGTACGTTTGTATAATGTATAATATGTGGTCATTCGATCTTTTCACCAATTTTCGTTAATTCGTATCAATGTATGTGTTTTGAAACGTTTAGTTTAAATAGTATATCGTTGCACCGAACACTAGAATTTTATGAAAAGAGTTCCTTCTATTTGGTTAGCGAAATTACTTTACTATATATACTTCCGTGTCATTTTACAATCCATAAACTCGTACGTTTAAAAGCGTTTAGTTGGTTAGCACGACGAAGTTTATCTGTATTTGATCAACAGCGACGTACATAATAAATACATTTATCCCAAACGCTACTTCATATTATGAAATATTATATATATATATTTAAAATATACCGAAAGTTTCAACAATCAATTTTTTCGAAATAATTATTTTTAAACGGTTAATTTGTTCAGTTTATATCGGTACGGTGTATTATAATTATCGGCGTGGCAAGGAATAAATCGTTTAGTTCCAGAAGGTTTCAGTCCCCTAATTATATACATATACTATTTAAAATTTGTCACGGGGAGGAGCGAGCCTTTCTCTTTTGTACGCAATTTCGAACAACGAAAAATGAGTAAGACAACCGTCGACCGTATAATAATCTAATAGTATTAACCCGAACGCGATAAATGTCGACGTCGTCGTCTTCATTTCGTCCCGCGGGAACGCTCAATGGCAAAATCCGAGCACGTATTTCAGTAATTAAACGAGTACGCGTAACGCGCGACGGCAGTTTAACGTTTACGGATAAACGTCATTTCGTTGCACCTCAGACAGACACCACCCGGTGTATCTTAAAACTATCGTTACTATCGAGATTGAAACGGGTTTTCGTACCGATTAGTGGCCAAAGTAGAAAAATACGAAAACATACGGGTAGGTTAGGTTATTACGATATCGTTACCGAATTAAACGCGATTAATTACCTCGAAAAAAAAAGGGTAAATAGATAAAAATTCTCGGTGCCCGGAATTCACGTTTGGGGCGCCTAAACCCTTTCAAGTTTTCCCACCTAAATGCCACTAAAGTTTACACTGTCGCTGCCTAAAGTCGGGCGTAAACTATTAAAACCCTAACGTATGTAGTTTCGGAAAATTGCTCGCGCTCGCGCGCAAATATTTATAGCGTCACCCGATCGTACGCCAATAGTGCGTTACGGTTAGAGTTCACGAATTCGACGTCTTCATTATTATGGCGCTCCGCATAGCCCGCCAGGCCGTATCTCTCAACGCACTTTTGCCCGTACGTTTCTAGAAACGGAACCGTTACGATTTGCGCAAAACAACGGTCGGTGATTGGTTCGCGTGGCCGAGTAGTAGGCGTATATTTACACGGAAGCAAGACACAACTTTGGCGGTAAAATATATATTCGAAAAGCGCGTATTTTTATTACTCGCTTAAATGGTTAATGGTAAAAACGAAAACGAGTGAATCTCGTACGACGGCGCGTAGTTTCGGACGCTCGCGATTTTATACACAATTTATCCGTACTTTTGACGGCGGCCAGTTAAAAAATATCCTATTTGCGGAAGGAACGCGCGTTAAGATCGCGTATATATATATATACATTCGTATAAAATTTCTCTTTTTTCCGTAGTTTTATTATTATTTCGCGAACTAAGGGAATTTCGTAACGCGACGCATGCCGCGTGAAAAACCTCTCCGTAATATGTTTTCCGTATCAAAAAAGAGCCGTCAACGATTACCTCGCTTCGCTCGGAATCGAAATTATTACGAACCGTTCGTAACGAACGGAGGAACGGCGTGATAATATTTTGACGAAAAAAAAGTCGTCGGTATCTAAACGTTTCTCTCCTGTGTTTCGCGCGGAAACGTGGGACGTTAAATTACCGGTTCGAAACGAAGCAAAATGAATATAGACTTTACGTACGACTTACTGTACGACGATAAATGATAACGTACTTTCGTACGAAATATCCGCGTGTCGTTATTTATCGTTCGACGTTATTCGTACGATTATACGCCCGTTTGGCTCGGCGTTCGCGAAAAGTGTAAAATATAATTCCCGCGCTTCGCTAAAAGTGTCGTTACTGCGCTGCACAACGGAAACTGGCCACGAACTTGTAGCTGGCGCTCGTGAAGACGCCGTTATTCGTTTGATTTTCAAATATATCATTTACACGTTCGCGTAGTGTTGCTTATTTTAAAACGTATAATTTTTACGTTTAACCGTCACTGGACAGCCTCCCTCCTTGTACTAGTCGAGTTTTGTAAATTAAAAAAAACAAAACTCCGAATTCGCTTATCTATCGTACACGCGATACGGATTGTAAATATTCTATTTGAAAAAAAACCCGTTAACACAAATCATAAGTAAGTCACGAATTCGCGAAATAAATTGTACGTTTATTTATCGTTACTGACAATTTCGAAATTCGTTCAAATCGCGCGCTTGAATCGTACTATAATATACCGGAATTTTATAAAATATACGTTTTTTAGGCTCCACGTTAAATAGCGAATATTTATCGACGATTTTTCAAACGTCGGAAAACGTATTCGTTTGCGTTAATTTGGTCTTCGGTCTTATCGTTTATAAAAACGTGTAATAATAATTCTAATAAACGTTCCGCGTTTTCAATTCTATACGCACACGTACGGCGTAGTGTAGATTGCTAAAAGTGTTTCGACGTATACACTTAATTGGCGCAAAGTGTCGCGTATACATTTCCGTGTATATATATATATATACACGACGTGTATCGCCTTCGATCATGGAGACGACGTTTCGGCGGCAAACTAAAAAGCGTTCACGGCTTCACGGTCGTTCCCGAAAGATATTTAAACATCATTCGATACGGTCAACAGTAATAAAGGAACGTTCCTCTCGCCACACTGTATTTAAATCTGGTTAACGAAACAAAAACAAGGGAACCGTATCCGACGTATAAGCCCCCGTCGCAGAGAGCACCCACGCGACGTCGGTGTATACCGCCAATGACGCAGCCCGTGTGTGTGTGTGTGTGTGTGTGTGTGTGTGTGTGTGTGTGTGTGTGTGTGTGTGTGTGTGTGTGTATACACAGACGCGC